>CABHPH010162462.1:41072-54966 GCA_902168325.1 Peromyscus nudipes | reverse complement strand
CTTTCTTTCTTTCTTTCTTTCTTTCTTTCTTTCTTTCTTTATCTATCATCTATCTATCTATCTATCTATCTATCTATCTATTTATTTATGAAAAGCTTCCATTTATTTTACATTCTGGCCACAGTTTCCCTTCCCTCTTCTCCTCCTGTTCTCTTCCTTTGCCTCTAATCTACACCCCTCCCTGCCTACTCTTCCTCCATCACCATTCAGAAAGTGGCAGGCCTCCCGTGGGAGTCAATGAAGCATGGCACATCAAGTTGAGGCAGGACCAAGCTCCTCCCCCTGCATCAAAGCTGGGCAAGACAACCCAGCATGGGGAATAGTTTCCTAAAAGCCAGTTTAAGCACCAGGTACAGTTCCTGATCCCACTGCTAGGAGCCCCACAAACAGACCAAGCTATAATCTGTCACATACATGCAGAGGGCCTAAGTCGGTTCCATGCAGGTTCCCTAGCTGTTGGTCTAGACTCCATGAGCTCAGGTCAGCCATCTCTGTGGGTTCTCCCATCATGACCTTGACCCTCCTGGCTCATACAATCCCTCTTCCCTCTCTTCAACAGTACTCCAGGAGCTCAGCCTAGTGCTTGGCTGTGGATTTTCGCATCTGCTTTCATCAGTTACTAGATGAAGGCTCTCTGATGACAAATATGGTAGTCACCAATGTCATACAGGAGAGGGTCAGTTCAGGCACCTTCTCCATTCTTGCTAGGAGTCTTAGCTTGGGTCATCCTTGTGGATTCCTGGGAGTTTCCCTGGTACCAGGTTTCTCCCTAACCACCAAATGCCCTGCCCCCAGTCAAGACATCTCTTTCATTACTCTCCCACTCTGGCCCACCCCCAGCCCACTCAACCCAATCTCTCATGCTCCCATCTGCCCCCAGTTTACCCAGGAGATCTATTTCCTTCCCAGGGAACTCCATGTGTCTTTCTAAGGGCCCTCCTTGTTACCTAGCTTCTCTGGGGCTATGGATTATAGTCTGGTTATCCTTTACTTTTACACCTAATATCCACTTATGAGTGAGTACATACCATGTTTGTCTTTCTGGGTTTGGGTTATCTCACTCAGAATGATTCTTTTCTAGTTCCATCCATTTGTCTGCAAATTTCATGATATCATTTTTTTTTTTTTACAGCTTGAATAATACTCCATTCTGTAAATGAACCACATTTTCTTTATCCATTCTTCCATTGAGGGGCATCTCAGTTGTTTCCAGGTCCTGGCTATTATGAATAATGCTGCTATGAACATAGTTGAGCAAGTGGCTTTGTGGTAAGATTGAGCATTCCTTGGGTATATGCCCAAGATTGGTATAGCTGGGTCTTGAGATGGATTGATTCCCAACCTTCACACTGATTTTCAAAGTGGCTGTACAAGTTTACATTCCTCCCAGCAGTGGAGGAATGTTCCCCTTGCTCCACATCCCCTCCAACTTAAAGTATTATCAGTGTTCTTGCTGTTGTTTTTGAGACAGGATTCCTCCATGTAGTTCTGGTGCCTGTCCTGGATCTTGCTCTGTAGACCAGGCTGGCCTCGAATTCACAGAGATCCACCTGCCTCTGCCACCTGAATGCTGTGATTAAAGGCTTATACTACTGCTGCCCGGCCCAATAACTCCATCTTAAATGACATTTGGAAATTAAAATTATTCTAAAAACGTAACATCAAAGATGATTACTTAATAAAAAAGGGTAAAGATGTGTTGTTACTGTGGGCACTTATTGGAAATCTGGAGTTATTTATCCTGGTAATACATTTTCTTCTTTGTTTTTAGATCCCATAGATTTTGATATCTCTTTTGATACACGTACAACAAGATACATTTTATGTGTGTCACATATAGGTAATTTATATATATATATATATACAGTATATTAATTTGATGTTCTGTTTAATTTTATAGGTCAGTTTGACTCTAACAAGAAATGACCCAATGAAACATTTGGATTTCACAAGGTAAATTACTCTCCCCAGTATATGTCAGTGTTATCCAAATCATCAGTGATCTGAGAAAACCTATTGGCTTGATCTGGGACATGTTCCTTCTCTCCTCCTTGGATTGAGATTTGTGTCATTGGATCCCAGGGTTGTCAGACCTTTAGACACATACTGGAATCCTAATGTGAGTTTCCCTGGGTCATTGCCTTTCAATGTATAGAGCTCAACTTGACTTCTCAACCTCCTTAGTTTTATGAATCAGTTGTTGTTGTTCCTCCTCCTACCCTTCATCCTCCTCCTCCTTCTTCTTCCTTTTTCTGTTTGAAAGGTTTTATGTGGGTTGTGTTTATGCATGCTCATAAGATAACGTATGGAGGACTGTAGCAGGAATCTTAAATGGTCTTACTAATAAAATCAAACCTGGAGCCAGGTATTGGGGTGAATGCTGAAAGATCAGAGAAACAGAACAAGCCACAGCTACCTCACCTTGCAAATTCCTCAGCTGATCCTGATTCCTCAGACTGGAAGCTTCTGTGTCCTCATCCAAATGGATCTCAGCTCAACTGCTGCTCAAAGGCCTGAATGCTCAACCAGCCAAAAGCTTCTCGTTCCTGGTCTTCACGCCTTATATATCTTTCCCCTTTCTGCCATCACTCCCTGGGATTAAAGGCTCACTTCTTGGGATTAAAGGCTTGTGTCACCATGCTTGGCTGTATCCTTGAACACACAGAGATCCCTAGATCTCTGCCTCTGGAATGCTAGGATTATAGGCATGTGCTACCACTGCCTATCCTCTATGTTTAATATTGTGGCTGTTCTGTTCTGTGACCCCAGATAAGTTTATTAGCATGCACAATATTTTGGGAAACACAATGCCACCACAGAGGACAACTTGTGGGAACTGGTTCTCTCCACCCACCATGTAGGTCTAGGGATGAAATTCCAATTTGGCAGCAAAGCACCTGCCTGCTAATCTAACCCACAGTCCCCTATAATGAAATTCTTGATAATAAATCCCTCTTCCCATGTATGCTTGTATGTGTGTACATATACATGGGCATATACATTGATGAAGTATGCATTGCTAAAAGAGGTCATTTCTGACATAATCAATAACCTAAATACCTAGATAAAAACAAACTAGTTAATGCTACCATTAGTTCACCTGAAATATGGTGAAATAAAAAATATTTAAGATGTTCTTTTCTACTACATCCTGCAATATGCAGTTTATAAGAGTACTATTATAAGGTGTAAGAATTTGGAACTGACGGCCCTTTCTCTGATCATAGAGATTTCAGAAAGCACCAGTTTCCCACAAAAGTGAATTCATTTAGATGAATAAAATTTTGTAGTTTATGTATTGGAACTTAATGAGGCACAGATTATAAAATTGAAAACACTTTTAAATCTCTACTTACAATTCATTCACCTCCATTGAAAATATATAATTCCCACTGGGGTAATTGCTAAAATATTGTCATTATGCTCAAACATGCCTTCTGTATACTTTGTTGTTCTGTGGCCGGGACTCTGCAAATTGGAGGCTCCCTTTGAAGAGACAGCTGAATTATACCAAACAGGTGCACTGGAGGAGAACGGAAAGCAGGAGATGAGAGGGAGGAATGTGGCTTCCAAGTTTTGTCCTGTTACAGCCGTCCCAGGAATGGATCTGTCTGTGAGGGCACTTTGCTCCAATTACTGTTCTCTTCCAACCACAGGTTCAGCCCATAATTCTGAGTCAAGGCTCTAGCATCCAGACAGCAGGCAGATTAGACCTGTGAGTTGCACTTCCAGGTTCTTACTCCCACACTTGTAGGCTCTTGACACTCTTCCTCACTCCTTCTATTTTGTCTCAGTTCTGGAGGAGAAGGATCTTCCTGAGGTCTCTATTGATGTCTCCATTTCACAGTTTAAAAAAAAAATTAATGAGTCTGGCCTTGTGGTTCAGGGTTAAGAGCAGTTGGTGCTCTTCCAGAGGACTTGAGTGGGTTCCTAGCACCTATGTTATGTGCCTCACAATCTCTCTTAACTATGTTATTGGGGGATCTGATGTCCTCTTCTGGATTCTGTGGGCATCTGCACTCTAACTTGCACACACACACACCTACACACAGATACATGCACATATGCATAAATAAAAATAAATCTTTAACAATACTTTGAACCTTTCAACATGTGGTTAAAATGATTCTCTTTCAAGTGTTTCATACAGCCTGGTATATATGATGTAACTAACCTCTGCTCAAATGAAGCTGCTATGGCTTATTTTATTCTAACAGATGGAGCTGCCATTTGATCTGAGTAGACAATTGGGCTTGAATAATACCCTTTCCCATGCAAATATTTGACTTCAAGCTCCCACTAAGACTGTAGAAATCTGTAATGACCAATGCTTCCACCTCTGCCTCATACCAGCCACAATTACTCTTGCCATGATAATAGATTAGAAGGTCTCAGGCCCTTTTCTGAGATATGTATTTTGAGTTGACAATGCATTCATTGATTAGAGTTCCACAATCCAAGTGAGGTATTGCAGAGTATTAGTAGAACATAGAAATGAGAAAAGAGGTATTTAAAAAGTTAGAGGTTGCCGGGCGTTGGTGGCGCACGCCTTTAATCCCAGCACTCGGGAGGCAGAGGTAGGCGGATCTCTGTGAGTTCGAGGCCAGCCTGGGCTACCAAGTGAGCTCCAGGACAGGCGCAAAGCTACACAGACAAACCCTGTCTCGAAAAATCAAAAAAAAAAAAAGTTAGAGGTTTTACTGTGAGTGTTTAACCTCTCCAGAGCCTGCCACCATGAGATTCATTCAGTGACCAAGATTTCCCATGAGGGAGAGACAATGGAGTGAGTGTTTAATTTCTCCACAATTTCTGGGCACCACTTATGAGACTTACCTTTGTTGTGCCAGATGTAGAACAGTGAGGGAATTATTATAGGGGTTTTCCTAGATGGTAGCATAGAATAAAGATTAGGAGTATACCAGAGCTTCTCAATATGTCATGTATATGTCTCAACATGAAGAGCCCAGCACTTCTACTTCCTGCCCACAACTCATGGCAGCAAACTGAGAACCAAATATCAGGTCTATGTGGCCTTAAATTAACTCCAGCACTGAGCCTGCCTGCTTGTGGAGCCCAAGCTTGGCTTCCAAGAATTTCTGACCAAGTTGATTAATGAATATCCTTCCCTTCCAACAACATTCAATAAAGCCCAGAGGAGATGGGCCTTTGTTCAAATGTGAACTACGTATGGAAGGTTACAGCAATTAGGGAGAATCAGAAAAGCATTTAGTTAGTAGCAGCTAACATACAAAATTAAAGATATATGTGGTTGTGTTTTGAACGTGAAATGTCGCCCACAGACTCATGTGTTTTAACACTCATCCCCAGCTGGTAGAAGTTTGGGAAGGTTTGAGAAGCTGTTTGGGAAGGACTGGGGCTATTAGAAGGTGGAGTCTTGCTGGAGGAAATATATCACTAGGGAATGATTTGTGATTCCACAGTTTTTGTTCACCGTTTCTGATGTTGATGTGATGTCATGAGTCGGTCTCACGCTTTCTCCAGTGTGCTTTCCTAGCTGTCATGCTCTGTAGCCTTTGCAACTGTAAGGCAAAGCAAACTTTTTCTCCATTAAGTTGTGTTTGTTAAGGTATTTTACCATAACAAGAGAAAGGAAACTGAAACATAGAATTCAAGAAAGTTAAACCCCGCCACACAGGATAAAACCACAAAACAGCAACCATCACTGCTATTTCTATTACTAATACAGCTGCCTGGGTGCCTCCTTTTCAAACTGCTGAGAACTGAGGGACACCACAAACCACCGAAGACAATCAAAGCGGGGGAAAATTAACCAAAGAGGAACAAAGATACAGTTTACACAACAGTAGATAGCAGGACAACTGAGTAAAGTCTTTAAGGTACTGAAAGAAAATATCAAGTCAACCCAGGCAGCTAACACCAGCAACAACCTATTTCAGAAATGAAGAATAAATAGAATTCTGCAGGAAAAGTGCAGAAAACTGCTTTGCCAGCAAACACTCAAACAGAATAGAATGTTACAGGAATGTTTGCCCACTTGCAGGGTCAGGATAGAAGCCAGTTTCCATGCAAGTAAACCACAATTGACGAGAGAGGAATAGACGCAGTTATCAGATGCGTCATTTTCATTTTTTTCTAGTTAAAGAATAATAGGCCCACTACCTATGATGGGACACCTCGAACAGCTTTAAGGCAGGGGAAGCGGCTTGGACCTGCCTCTACTGAATGTACCAGGCTCTGCTGACTCCCCATGGGAGGCCTTACCTTCTTGTAGGAGGGAATGGGGGGTGGGTTGGGGGAGGAGGCTGGAGGAGTAGGAGAAGGGAAGAGGGGGATCTTTGATTGGTATGTAAAATGAATAAAAAATTTCTTAATTAAAAAAAGAATAATAGGCCAAAATATACTTAAGGTACAAAATGTTAGTTTGGTAAATATGCATATATATTTATACACACATATATGCATATACATTTTAGAATGATTGCTGTGACCAGTTCACATAATGCATTCCATCACTTTTCAACACGGTGACAGTACTTAAGATGCATTATCCTTCACAGTATTAAGTATTATATGCAGTATTATCCACTATTGTGGTGGTATTGTGTTCCTCAATATATTGTGCACCCTAGTAAACTTACCTGGGGTCAGAGAATAGAGGCCAGAAAATGGTGGCACACACACCTTTAATCCTAGCATTCCAAAGGCAGAGATCTGTCTGGATCTCTGTTGAGTTCAAAGCCACACTGAAAACAGCCAGGCATGGTGACTCATGCCTTTAATCCCAGGAAGTGAGCCTTTAATCCCAGGAAGTGATGGCAGGAAGCAGAAAGGTATATAAGGCATGAAAACCAGGAACTAGAGTCTGTTCAGCTTTTAGGCTTTTAGCAGCAGTTCAGCTGAAATCCATTCAGATGAGGACGCAGAGGCTTCCAGTTTGAGGAAAAAAGATCAGCTGAGGAATTGGTGAGGTGAAATTAGCTGTGGCTGGTTCTGTTTCTCTGATCTTTCAAAGTTCACCCCAACACCTGGCTCCGAGTTTGTTTTTATTAATAAGACCTTTTAAGATTCCTGCTACAAACTATAGCCACCCTGATGTGAATTAAACCATTAGGATTTATTCAACTGAGAGGGTGAGAGGGTAGCTAAGCCCATGCTACCATACTTGATGACCTGAGTTTGAACGCTGGAACTACCACAGTGGAAGGGGAGGACTGCAATGTGTGGGGTCTGCGGCATGTGAGCAACATTCTGAAATCTGTTCTTTTCTCCTTCCACCTTACATGAGGCAGGGTCCTTCTTTCTATGTCCCTTGCTATACTGTGTACTTCAAGCTGCCTAGCTCCATGAGATAGCTATATATCTAGAAGTGGTATTTCCAGGAGAGATACTTTTCATACATACATGTTTTATTTTAATTATTTTTGATATTTTCAGGCATCCTATAATGTTTTCAACATTGGATTGCCATTTTTCTGAACTCCATTAGCAGTGTAGAAGGATTCCAATGACAGCAGCTCACGCCCATTTATCTTTTGGTAATGACCAACCTAACAAGTATGTAATATTGCATTATGGTTTCACTTTGTTTTTCTGTGATGCTGATATCTTTTTATATACCCATTGGTGACTTATATACCTTGTTTGGAGAAATGTCTATTCAGGTCCTTTATCCAAATTTTGATTAGATTATTTGCTATTGGTTTATAGGAATTTCTTATAGAGCATGGATATTAATCCCTTATTAGGTAATGATTGAAAATTTATTTTCTCCCAGGTTATATATTGCTTCTGAATTCTATTGTCTGTTTTTGTGCATAGAAGCTAGTCAATTTGCTCTATTCCCCCAGCTTCATTGATTATATATGAAAATCAAAGTCATATTGTGAACCATATTTTAACATAAAGGTGATCATTCAAAACAAATGTGTCAAAACTTCTTTAGTCTCAGGTTTTTACTTTTTCATAGTGCTGTTTCTCATGAACTCACCTGAAAATGTAGACCAACACTAGCCTTTAAAGACCAATCTATTTTCTGGAGAATATTTTGACTCACTGTGAAATTGCAGAACTGAAATCTGACAGTTTTATTTATCAGTGGATTGTGGCGAGGGTCACAGAGTGAATCACCATATCATATAACGGTCATTGTGCTTTATTTACTTGTAACTCAGGAAGTTATATTACTGTGTATTTCTCTTAGGACTTAGCATAATGGAGATTTTTAAAATGTTTTTAAATTTACATTTTATTTATTTTGTGTGCCTGTGTGTGTGTATGTGTACACACATGTGACACACTTCACAGGTAGAAGTTGGATGACATCTTGGGGAAGTTGATTCTCTCCTTCCACCACCTGAGCTATGGGAATTGAACTCAGGTCATCAGGCTTGGCAGCAGGTCCCTGTATCAACGGAGCCAGTTCCTGGTCCAGAATATATATTTTTAAATAGTTACTGGATTAGCAGTCTAAATATTGAATGAGTTGTAAAGTGTCAGTAATAACAACAGTATATTTCAGTTCTACTCTTCTACCTTTTTTATTATTATTTTCATACATTTGAACTTTACAAGTTTTGAAAAACCCCAACACAGGTGTTTTCATACTTATGATGTCATATAACAAAATGCCTGAGGCTGCAGAACTTACGGTGCAAGTGGGTTTATCTGGTTCAGCCTTCTGACGTTTTGATTGTTGCAAAGTCCAAGCAGCACAGTGGTGGTATCTGGAAAGGGGCCCCTGAGCAGGTCACAACATTCAGGGGAAGCTGGAAGGGAAAGTGCTGCATCCAGAAATGGCCTCATTTTAGAACAGCCCACTTTTATGGAGACTAACTCTTGCAGACCAGCGTTAACCCTGTCATGAGAGTAACACCCCCCAATTACTTTCCCACTTGGCTTATGTCTTAGAAGCCTACTGTCTGTCTCTCAGTACTACTGCACAGAGGGTGCACTTTACTGCAGGCTGTGTGCCAACCACGGCAGCAGTATTACCTTGGTTTTAAACAGTTATTTTCAAATGAGAATATGTAAAAACTGTATTTTATGTCACTGTCATTTTTTCTCTAGTGCTTTTTATTTATGATCATCCAAACTTCACTGGGGTATATTCTTCTGTCTGGGAAACCCCTTTAGCTATTTGTCATACTTTTTTTAGTTTGTATTTCACAAGGAATTCAGGAAACAAATTTACTCATCTTGTTTGTTGTTCACTTTTCAATGGCTTTTCTTTTATTAAGCTTAGAATTCTGGTTGAAAACAAATCGTTTCAATAATTTGAAACTATTGTATCTTTTCTTCTGGGAGCTGAAGATCTAGCTCTGTGGGTAAGAGTGTATATTGTGCAAACTTGAGGACCTAAGTTTGGATCAAATTGCTGTGAGTAGTTGTATTTGTATCTGTAATTCCAGTGTTATAGGGTGGAGACAGGGGGATCACTGGGGCATACTGGTCACCAACCCAGCTCCAGGTTAAGGGGAGACTCTGTATCAGTGGTATAGAAGGATACCCAAGGCCCATTTCTGGTGTCTGGATGTGTACACAGAATGCATGTCCACATACATAAGTGTGCACACATCATATGTACATACACACATTCATACACATAAATAAATAAATACATAAATAGGCATATAGATAGATGATAGGTAGAGCAAACAAAAGAGAAGTCTTCTGCTTTTTCAAAAATTAATGCTTATTGCTTGAGAAATTAATATATGCATTAAATATGTTTTGTTCAATCCACCTCCCATTCCATCTCCTCCGCCACTTGCTTCAACCACTTAGTACTTCCAGTATGCGTATGGGTATAGGGTCATCTGTTGGATCATGAAATCATGGAACAGGAAGAGTTACATGGGATAGGGGATGCACAGACATGGTAGAGGAGGAGGAATGGAGAGGGATAACTACCACTAAAGAACTTTGAAAGAACAAGATGGGAATCTATTAATGTATAAGTATCCCAAATATATGTATATAAATGTACATGTTTAAAAAGTACAGTTGCGCTACAATGGGGACAGTACATTTCCCAGGCACCATAGGCTATTGCCTATGGGACATTTCCTTTGAGTTGTTCGTCAGTGGTGTCCTAAAGACCTCCAAGTGTTACAGACTATTGTCACTACTCTTGGTGATATTAAGACCCTCTTGCTAAAGATGCCACACACTTGTGTCATGGGATATGGAGAAATCTGCTGATTTTAATTGTTCTTTCTCTCTCTCTCTCTCTCTCTCTCTCTCTCTCTCTCTGTATGCATATATTTTTTTCTATAGTTGACTTGAATTGTTTTTATTTTTCTTTGCAGCAATTTGGCTGTAGAGTGCCCAGGTTTTTATGTTGTCTTTTTTACAGTTTATTTTGCCCAGGTTCCTTGCATTCCATGCATCTGTGGAATTGTATCTTTGTGAATTTAGCTAAACTCTGAGCCATCATATTTAAACATTTTGTCATCTCTGTTCTCTGTAGCCCCTCTGGTGCTCCAGTGAAATGCACCTTAGACTGCCTGATATTGTTCTTCTCTTCTAGAATATTGCCCTTGGCCTTACATTGACCTTGTGTGTTTTAATTCAGGCAGTCACTGACTTAACTGCACAGCTCTCTATGCTAATCCATTATGGAAATTCTTCCTCACTGGCAAGGTATATTGTATGCTTTTCTTTCCTTTTTTTTAATACAGTTTAAAAATAACATATTTTTTAAACTTTCTTTTTTATTTATTCTTTGTGTCTTTTACATCATGCATTTCCATCCCATTCATTTCCCTGTGCCTTCATATCTGCCCTTGCAATTTCCCTCTCAAAATAAAATAAAATTTAAGAGGAAAAAAAAAGGGGAAAGAAAAATCAGTATTGTCATGGAAGCTGTAGTGTGACACAGTGAGTCACACAGCAAAACCTTTTATCCATATATCTTTACTTGCAAGTGTTCATTGCAAAGAGTCATTGGGGAGAACTGACCCTGAAGACTGGAAAGCTGGCGAACTGGCCTCTCTACTTGCTCATTGCTACAAGAGGTGAACTAGACAGGGCAATGCAGGAGTGCTCATCTTGGTGGTCAGGATAAGGGAGAGCTGTTGGGCTGACCAACCCTGCAACTATCCAGGCCCAGAACCAGGGTTATGAGTTGAACCACCCCATCTGTGATCTGCTGGAGTACGTGAAGGGACTGGTCCTGCAGACCCAAAGTTGCAGGATCTCCAAGACACAGGGCAACAGCAAAATAACCAAGAGGAGTTCCAATGAAGGTTCATTATCAACAGTGTAGCAGAAACTAGAGACCTCGAATGAGACCTATTATATGTTTTTCTATTTCTAGTGGTATAATTTGAAAGTTGTTAATACTTACTTCTCTGGACTTAAATAAAGATCAGTGGCTTAGTGTGGAGCACATAAAGAGGAGCTGTTGATCCAGCCACAGGGAGAACTGCCACACTGTACTAGAATGCATTGGAATGAGAAAACTCTTCTTCCTCTTACACTTCCTTTGTTTGCTTGGTGCTAGTTCAGGCATGGCTTGTGTGGTTACATCCTTTAAATTCCTTGTTTTTATACATTTTATGGGCAAACAATGTCCTTGATTCTAGGCATAGAAATTAAAACCTAGGAATAACATCACCATAAGAATTGTCTCCTTGGACTTTATGCATATGTTTCCACTAATTGCTATGTAAAAGCAGCCCTCCTCAATGTCTTGACTAGCAACAAAAACCATTCACAGTTCCTGAGATCCTGTGTTCTAGAACTCAGGAAGAATGCTTTCTCTACGTGATACAGGAACAAAAACCATTCAATCGCCTGTCTTTCCTGAGCAGCTGCACTGTAAGCCTAGTGAGCATTTATTGAAATGTACTTGGCAGCTCATTTTTCTCTTCATGGCCTGGCCTAGCTCTTCGTCTAGTCTCCCCTCATTCACCAGGGCAGCCATTCTTTACAGTTGGGTATTACCACCCCCAGGGACAAAGTAGAACTTGTAGGCCTCCTATGTCTATTGTCAAAGACAAATTAAAGGCCAGCCTAGATTCAAGAGCAGTAGATACAGACTTCACATTGTGAGGGGTACAATGGTAAATGTGTCCAGGAGGGAAGGCATTAATGACAACTGTCTTTGAAGTTTATACTAGAAAGCAATAGTGACGGTGATAACAACATTGGTCATACTACTGGTGCAAAGCTTTTTGAAAGAATCTTAGTTGCTCATCTTAAATTGCAGAGCCATCTTATTTGAATAAGTGATGAACAAAGGAATCCATGAGTTTCAGTTGTGCTAGAAAAATAGTCGCTGCGATACTGTGTAGTGCACAGAATCCAATATTTCAAGCTCTTTGGGATCTAAGAAGCCTATTTGAAACACTTGATGATATGTCTGCTAACCTACTTTTCTTTTACTAAGACTGGATTAAAAGCCTCCTGTGGTCTTCATGTTGGCTCAGCAAGTGGAAGTCTTGCAAGTACATACCTCATGACAAGAATTTCATCTCTGGTTCCCACAGATGGATAGAAAGACCTAATCTCCAAAGTGATCCTCTGACCTCTACACTCATGCAAAAACACACAATCATCTAGACACATCACATCACAAACACACACACACACACACACACACACACATACACACACATACACACACACAAAGAAAGAAACCATAGAAATGACTTCCGATGTTTAATATGTGTTTTTTTATTTTTTGAGAATTTAATACATGTGTACAATGATATATCATATCTATCCCCCATTTACCCTTACAACATGCTCATAACCTTGGTGGGGGCGGTATTAATATAGTTATCATGTTTATGGCTGAGTATCCCATCTCTTTTCCTCCGCACTATTACCAGTTATGAATATCTCCATTGATTGGCATCGACGGCAGAACGAAGCTTCTCTGACCAAGGATGACAGTAAACCAGGTCTATAGATAGGAACGTACTGATGAGAAGGCAATTTGACAGCTTGAACACTTAGCGACGTAACAACAGCAGGTTTATCCTCTTGAGCCATAGGAAATTTGATCAGGATTACAGTGCCAGGGATGAAATGCCCTCCTGTGGAACAAACAGGCCTCACATCCCATCAGAAAGTGGCTAGTCACCCCACAAGAGCCGTGCCATTATTGGACCAGTAAGCACACCTTACGTAAGAGGTCAGTATTGCAGCACACAATGACCAGCACTGGGTAAGAATGTTGATATCTTTTCTCCCCAGTAGCATGTTAACGCCTTTTGGCACCATGCAAGCTAACCAGCATGGAAGCAGTTTCCTGGTGGGTTTGAGATGCATTCTCTACGTCCTACAGCTAGAGTGTACGGTGTGTCTCCAGCAATAAGCGCTTATCATGTAGTTATTCTGGACAAGCCAGGGCAATGGCAATAATCAGTGTTACTTTGGAGACCTCTAAAGCTCCCTGATCAATAACTCATAGGGAGGTATCTCATACCTATATTGTGATTTTTATTTAATAACCCATGTCTTTTAGGAGAGGCATTGTGTACCCATGCAGGGTAAATTTTGTTCAAACTCTTTGTCTTCAGGGTGCATTTTGAAATTAGGTCACTATTAGATATTATTCATAAGGATTTTAATAGATCCTTTTGTTAACCCATCTTCATTTCCTTCTTTCCCCTAGTCCCTCATCCCCCCTCTGCTTAATTCTTTAAACCTTACCATTTGCCCCTCTTCTTTCACTGACAGGTGTCCTACTACCCTACCTACTCTTGTGCAGTTTGGTTGTGAGACAGTAGGCTTCTACATGGCTTCTTTTACCTTCTTCTTTTTTATATTTTTTTTGTTTTTTGTTTTTCGAGACAGGGTTTCTCTGTGTAGCTTTGCGCCTTTTCCTGGAACTCACTTGATAGCCCAGGCTGGCCTTGAACTCACAGAGATCCGCCTGCCTCTGCCTCCCGAGTGCTGGGAT
>CABHPH010162462.1:20640-40672 GCA_902168325.1 Peromyscus nudipes | reverse complement strand
ACACACACACACACACACACACACACACACACACCAAAAGAAAGAAACCATAGAAATGACTTCCGATGTTTAATATGTGTTTTATTATTTTTTGAGAATTTAATACATGTGTACAGTGATATATCATATCTATCCCCCATTTACCCTTACAACATGCTCATAACCTTGGTGGGGGCGGTATTAATATAGTTATCATGTTTATGGCTGAGTATCCCATCTCTTTTCCTCCGCACTATTACCAGTTATGAATATCTCCATTGATTGGCATCGACGGCAGAACGAAGCTTCTCTGACCAAGGATGACAGTAAACCAGGTCTATAGATAGGAACGTACTGATGAGAAGGCAATTTGACAGCTTGAACACTTAGCGACGTAACAACAGCAGGTTTATCCTCTTCAGCCATAGGAAATTTGATCAGGATTACAGTGCCAGGGATGAAATGCCCTCCTGTGGAACAAATAGGCCTCACATCCCATCAGAAAGTGGCTAGTCACCCCACAAGAGCCGTGCCATTATTGGACCAGTAAGCACACCTTACGTAAGAGGTCAGTATTGCAGCACACAATGACCAGCACTGGGTAAGAATGTTGATATCTTTTCTCCCCAGTAGCATGTTAACGCCTTTTGGCACCATGCAAGCTAACCAGCATGGAAGCAGTTTCCTGGTGGGTTTGAGATGCATTCTCTACATCCTACAGCTAGAGTGTACGGTGTGTCTCCAGCAATAAGCGCTTATCATGTAGTTATTCTGGACAAGCCAGGGCAATGGCAATAATCAGTGTTACTTTGGAGACCTCTAAAGCTCCCTGATCAATAACTCATAGGGAGGTATCTCATACCTATATTGTGATTTTTATTTAATAACCCATGTCTTTTAGGAGAGGCATTGTGTACCCATGCAGGGTAAATTTTGTTCAAATTCTTTGTCTTCAGGGTGCATTTTGAAATTAGGTCACTATTAGATATTATTCATAAGGATTTTAATAGATCCTTTTGTTAACCCATCTTCATTTCCTTCTTCCCCTATTCCCTCATCCCCCCTCTGCTTAATTCTTTAAACCTTACCATTTGCCCCTCTTCTTTCACTGACAGGTGTCCTACTACCCTACCTACTCTTGTGCAGTTTGGTTGTGAGACAGTAGGCTTCTACATGGCTTCTTTTACCTTCTTCTTTTTTATATTTTTTTTGTTTTTTGTTTTTCGAGACAGGGTTTCTCTGTGTAGCTTTGCGCCTTTTCCTGGAACTCACTTGGTAGCCCAGGCTGGCCTTGAACTCACAGAGATCCGCCTGCCTCTGCCTCCCGAGTGCTGGGATTAAAGGTGTGCGCCACCACCACCCAGCTTCTTTTTTAAATTTTATTTTAGAGATTATAATATAACTACAAATTTTCTCTCTTCCTGTTAGTCTCTCCAAACCCTTCCATATACCTCCTTATACTCTCCTTCAAATTCATGGTCTTCCTTCTCACTAATTGTTACTACATGCATATATATATATATGTACACACACACACACACATATATGTACACACATACATACACACACACACACACACACACACACGCACACGCACACACACACACATATATATGTTCCTAAACATAACCTGTTGAGTCCATATAATGTTACGTATGTGTGTTTTCAGGGCTGTCCATTTGGCACTGGACAATTAATTGGTGTGCTCTTCTCTGGAGAGGACACCTTTCCCCCTCCCAGCTTTCTTCATTTCCTTCTGTAGGGTTTAAGCCTCCTGGGCTTTTCCTCATCTACTCCCTGACTTGTTTCAGGTAAGCCTTTCTCTTCATCTCATCCTTCATTTCATGCCTAGCCCCCCCAAGTCTGTATTAGTTTTTTTAATAAAATACCATGATCATGGACAGGAGCATGAAGATGGGTTATCAGATTTCTATCCACATAGGAAGTGGGCAGAGAGAAAGCAGGAAGTAGGGAGAGCCTATAAACCCTCAAAGCCTGCTTTTTAATGACATACTTCCTCTAGCAAAGACGTTCCTCCCGGAGGTTCCATAGTCCCATAAACAGCACCACCTGCTGAGGACCGAATGTTCACATAGATGTGCCTATGGGGACAGTTCTCATTCAAACCACCACAGAGCCCCATAACAGGCTTTTATGTCTGGCTCAAATATTTAAGTACTCTACATCAGTATTGTCCTATGACTGCTGTGTATCTTAGGTATACTTTGCCATCCACAACATGTGAGGAAAATGTAGGGAGAAATAATATTCTAATGTTGACTTGTGGCTTGTGATGGGTGCCTGTCTCTCTATATGTCAGAGTTGATCATAATTAGGATTTATCTTATGCCATCCCCCATCCTTTCTTGGGCTGCATGCCTAACAGATGCTAAGCACTTCTTCTCAAATGGATGCAAACAACTCCGCTGTGTTGCTAGGTGATGTGGCAGATGTTCCAGGATGAGTTCTTGAAATGAGATATTCGCATAAATTAGAGTGTGCAGAGAAGATAGGACATGCAAGGGGACTGGTGAATTAAAATGTATGGGAATCTATAATCAAGAGTATTTGGATACAAAGAAAGAATTGTAATTTCTCTCATAAGAAAATTATTCCCTAAATCTACCTCATTCTTCCTGGTGATTGCTTAGTGTGTGACTCAGTAAATTTCCATATAGTATGAGGGATAATCTTGAACTTCTGTAGTTTATTTCACTTCCTTAGATTTTTTTTAAGGCACACATCATACAAATTTGATCAAATTGATTCAAATTATGCCTTGGGTAGGAAATATAATTGCATAAAACAGTGTGCTAGCTAGTGGGTTTTGACATTTTAAAAGGACATAAAATTATGCCTGTCAGAAAATGTAGTACATGACACATTTAGATACCCCTTCTGAGTATACATTTCTTCTTTTATTAAAAGCTCATTTTGATACTTAACACTGTCTTTCACATAATGTGTCCAGTAAATATCTGTGAAGTCATTGCCTTAAAAAGAGAAAGGTAGAGGTTTTTGTGTGTGTGGACAGTATTATCTTTTAAAACGAGTTTTTATTATTTAATTTTAATATAAAATATAATATAATTATTTTCCTCTGCCCTTTTCTCCCTCCTACCCCTATCATGCCCTGCCCCATTCCCTGGTAAATCCATAATCTCCTTTTCTCTAGCCATTTTTAGCATATATATATATGTATGTATAAACAAATAAACATAAATACAACTTGATCATTCCTTTCAGTGTTGACTGCATATATGTATTTTTAGAGATGACTGGTGTTGGATAACAAACCAAAAGGCTCACCCCTGGGGAAGACCAATTCTCACTCTCTTAGAAGTTGGTGATTGTTTGTAGCTCTTTATCTAGGAGTGGGGCCCCATGAGACATCATTTGTCAACTTTTGTTGCAATTGACCGAGTCTTATTTAGGCAGCCATGCCATTGCAATTTCATGGCTGCATATTCCCTGTCATAGCTAAATGGCGCAGTTTCAGATTTCCTGATCCTCTGGCTTTTATGGTCTTTCTTCCCTGTCTTCTGATGCCTCTGAGTCTGGTATAGGAGTTGAGGTGTAGATGTATCGGTTGGAGCTAGAAACCCCATAGTCAGTGTTGTTATCTGCATTTTGGCTAGTTATGGCCTTCTACAATAGTCTCCCTCTTCTGCAAAAGGAAACTCATATCTCCAGGAGAAGGAATATGTAAATTATTAGAACAATTATCTCTACAAAGCAAAATGTCTTGATTCATCTTCAAATCAATCTCATAATCCCTATTAGACAGAATTATTGTAAAGTTTTTTTTTTTTAATTTTTTCCCCCGTAGTTGTGAAATCTCTTCAGCTGATAGTCTAATCACTATTACTTGACAGAGGTTGGCAAGGTAATGTAGGGAAAAAATGTCAAAGAAAATATCAGTGGAAATTATTGAGATATTATCTTAGACTTCTAAGAGTCTATGGTTTTGAAAAATTCAGCTCAAAACAAATGATCTGCTTATTGGGGTTCGAAAGTGAGTGTTGTTAGCTTTAGCTCAGGATTTTTAACTTGTAAAACAAATGTAATGCCCAGACTCCTACTTTGCATGTCTGTTTTTTACCCCCCTTTTGCAGCTTGTAAGTCATTTATTTCAAGGTGAGGAAATTATTTTATTTTCAGGAGCATGGGTGAAGCCAATGAAGTGCGTCACTGGAAAGTCCCAGACCCAAGGGCCATCTCATAGGAGCTGCATCATGGAGTCCCTGGATATTGCTTTTCTTTCTTTAAAAAAATAAATTTAAACGATTTTTAATTCACTTCTGGAGAATCCCATCCAATGTATTTTGATCATATTCATTCCTTTCCAAACTCCTTCCATATCCATTCACCCTACCCACCCAACTTTATAATTTAAGAAAAAAAAAACCTGTCAAGTTCAATTTGTGCTGGATACGGTGTTAACTCAAATCCTAAAGACTTACGTTTTATATCAGTAGATTATGCTACTGGTTCTCAGCCCTCATCTCAGAAGCTTCTTTATGAAGTAGAAGGCTATCAACACAAAAAGCAACTAGTCAAAGCGCAAGGAACAGAAGACTGCAGGATGATCATCCTGATCACATCTCTTCCTCCCAAGGCTCAGGGATTATTGTAGAAGAGGGGGAGGAAAGATTGTAAGAGCCAGATGAAGCAGATGACTACAAGGGAATGGTTTTCTGGACACAGCAGGGCAGTTGCACATAAAAACTCAGAGTGGTTGTGAGAGCATATGCAAGACCTCTACAAGCTCAAGCCAGGCAAAAATCCCAGCATGGACAGGAGAGTTTGAAATGAAGTCTCACCCCTAGCTGAGGACCTACTGATAGTTGATTGACAGCTACCAGTATTGAGAGGGAGAGTCAGTTTTATTTAAGGGCATGATCTCTCAGAGATTGACCACTCCCAGTGAAAGACCACATAGCCAAAAATATATGTGCAACATAAAATGGTATATATCATGTTGCACCTTTTGAAGGTTTGATGTGGACTGTTAGTTGGGGAGTGTGATGGTTAATCTCAGTTGTCAATTTGATTAGATTGAGAGGTTTTTCACACTTTCTTAATGCATACTTCGAGCTGTATCTGTGAAGTTATTTCCAGAGAGCTTAGCATATGAATCAGCAATGTGATGGGAGAAGACACATTGTGAATGTGGGTGGGAATCTAAATGGAACAAAAGGCAAAATCTTGGTCCTTCATAAGCAGTCACATGGTTTTGTAGCCTTCATTACCTATGGACATCAAATTGCATGTTCTTCAGCCTTGAAATGGATACATTCTCCAGAAAGCCTGCAGGTCTTGAGCCTGGAACTGGTTCTGTATCATGAGTCTCTTATCTTTTTGACTGGAGCTGAAACTAGTTTCACAGCACTGCAGCCTTCAGATAGGTACAATAGGACTGTATGGACTATATGGCATTTGGAAGGAGAGCTTGACCCTCTCCTAGTTACATTCACAGTATATTGGTTCTATTCTTGTAGTGAGTCCTTGTAGTTGGAAGGTTTCTCCAGTCCTACCAAACCTTCTCAGTCCCATGGCCTGCTCATAAAATAATCACACAGAAGCTTATATTAATCATAACTGCTCAGCCATTAGCTCAGGCTTATTACTGACTAGCTCTTACACTTAAATTAACCCATAATTATTATTTATGTTTAGCCACGTGGCTTGGTATCTTTTCTCAGTTCTGCCTTGTCATCTTGCTTCCTCTGTGTTCGGCTGGTGACTCCTGACTCAGCCCTTCCTCTTTCCAGAACTCTCCTCATCTGCTTAACCCACCTATACTTCCTGCCTGGCTACTGGCCAACCAGTGTTTTATTTATCAACCAATCAGAGTAATACATATTCACAGCATACAGAACGACATCCCACAGTAAGTCCTGACTAACATAAGAGTAATGGCCATATCAATATATGCTTTATTTTGTTGTTGTTGTTGTTGTTATTTAGTTATTTCTGGTTCTGTGGCACAGGGTCTCCTGTATCCCAGGCTGGCCTTGAACTCCTGATACCCCTGTCTCCTTCTTCTAAATGCAGGATAACTGGAAACCATCATCATGCCCAGCTAGTACATTACTTTTGAAATTGAGACATAATTGAATCTGAAGTGTAAAAGATACGGTGATTTTATTTTCACCCTAACAACGATTTGATTACATTTTCTCTTCCTGAAATTGCATGATGTGAGGAAGTAAGGTTTATCCTATTTTATCTAGAAATGTGGGAAGAATGAAATTGGTTGATCTATGAAAAATTCTTGTTGCTAGATTGATTTATTGAAGTTCCATTCCAGAGTTCATATTCTTGATCCTCATTCCTGTCTTTACTCACATATATATGCAAATGAAAAGAACACAAAAACCATCTCTCTTGCTATTTCCCAACATCTAAATGCAAACAGTTACCTTGAGTCCATCTGTATTTCCTCTACAGATACCCTAATCTTTCATGAAATTTAAATGGAAAAGCTTCATCTTGAAGAGTATAGTGGAGTTTGCATGAATCAAAATTAATTCATATTTCAAAAATTCCTGGACACCGGCTAGTGCTTGAATTTGTTACAAATAACTCCATTCTGAAGAATAAACAGTGGATGTAATTCAAGCCTTTGGGTGCAAGATTGCATGCAGGAGACATGCACTCCTGAAAATAATAATTTAAATTTATAACTGGCATCAAGGAAGAAGGAGAGAATACACCAGGATTTCTGTGGATATTATCAGTCACCCTCTCCCCAGTACAGACAAGGCATTGTCTCAATAGTGACCTATCAGCATATTTCAATTTGGATTACCTCCAAAGTGTCTTCTCAAAGGTTACCTCTAAAATGACCTTTCAAAAGACCCTCTGGAGCTCAGGAGGGTGTCCACAGTTTTTTTATATTGACTTGGGATGATACTGATTCTGCCTTAAGTTTTCAGTGCTGACTGATAGAGGCCAGTGATGTGTGGCTCATTGTTGGTGCCTGATACAAGTTGCATCAATGCACTGTATTGGCTGAGGATTCCATACTTGTGCCGTTAACTATTGAAAACAGAAAATGCTGCTCAGCTAAGACATTCCCCTGTCTCACTGCTGTTGCCACTGGCACTGGAATGACCTTGGTTTGGATCCTGTTGCCTGAGAACTGCAGAAGGTCTGGTCAGGGGCCTGGCTATGAGTGTTCAACATCTCTTCACAACTTTGACAAAAATCACTTTCACTTTATATTGACTTTAGCATTTGGACATTCTTTTCTCATGGGGTAAGTTATTTTTTTAAGCAGGCTCCTTGATAATGCTGTGAAAATTGAACACTAAGAATCTCAGTCTTCAATCAGCTGGAAATAATGAGACAGTATCTTAGTTTAATGAGAAATAAGACACACATTTTAATTAATGCAACACTAATAATATTTTGTGTTTTTGAGGAATTTAAATTGAAGGAGTAAAATAGTGCATCTTACTGTACAAGGGACTTAATCTTGGGCTCTAAATCATTTTATATTTCAGAGATAGTTAGAAAAGAGCAACCTTAGAAAAGGCTTTCCCTAGAGACAGGGAATTGAGTAAATACTGTTGTTAATGCACATTTATTCTAACCTATTATAAAACATACTTGCTAAGAAATACAGCAGACATATTACTCAGCACTTGAAACAGAGAACTAATTACACACAAATACACATATACATACATACTCAAATATATAACATATGTGGATTTGTCTGCATGTGTTCTAGCAGATTATAAGAGTTTTCTCAAGCATAGACATATACACAAATTCCTATATCAAATATATATCTAGATGAGTATATATATGTGTATATATATATGGATAGGTGATAGATACCTAGAAATAAACACATAGGGAGACAGATATCTCTAGATGGGTGAATATGGATCCACAAACAGATATGACTGTGTCTGTCTACTGTCTATCATCTAATTTACTTATCCATTATCTGCTATGCCTATGTATCTATACATATATATATGTGTGTGTGTATGTATATATGTATATATGTGTCTATCTATCATCCATCTATCTATCTATCTATCTGTCTATCTATCTGTCTATCTATCTATCTATCTATCTATCTATCTATCTATCTATCTATCTATCTATCTATCTGTATCTATCATCTATCTGTAATTATTGTAAAAAATTGTCTCATATAATTATTGAGATGTAGTCCCCAGAACCACAGGCACCAAGTTTGAGACCTAGGAGATGCAGGGTGCAAGGCTTAAGGACCATGAGAGCTGAAGGTCTAAGTTCCAGCTGAGGACATGAAAGGAAACATATTCTAGTTAGTCCAGTGGCAAGGTAAGGCAAATCCCATCTGCTGTTCAGATCTTCAGCTGGTGAAGTGTGGCCCACCCCCACGAGAAAGCAATTTTCTCTACATGTCAGTTCCAATGTTAATCTCATCCAGGCACACCTGTAGAGACACACTCAGAATCATGTTTGATCAAATATCTGGGTACCTGATGCTCATGTATGCTGACTTATAAAATGAACCATCACTCCAGGATCATTATCAGTCTATGTAAACATGGAGTCAGTGTCTGAAACATGAACTAGTCTGAGGTTTTTTTTTTTTTCCCCATGTGGAAGGAGCACAGCATTTCCACTTAGAATGAAGGCTGATATTATATTAGAGAAACCAAACAACCACAGTGTGACTTTGCAATAGGCAAGGGTAATATCTTGAATTTATTCTGAAATGGAGGGACTAAAATGCACTGAAGAGGCTATTCTTCCTCCAGGGTGATGGCACTTCTGCACAGGTGCTGAGTCAGGGATGATTTCTTCCTTTATGTAAAACAGTGAGTTGGGGGAATGAGTGGGCCTTGAAAATATTCTGCTCAATGAAACAAGGCATGTGCAGAAGGCCACATGTCACATGATCCTGATCGTGAGATATGATATAAACTATCTCAGACAGTCAAATCCATAAGTAAGTGCACTGCTGTTAGGAGTTTACAGGGTAGGATTTGGAGTAATGGATAACATGCTGAGACTAGATTTGGTGATTTTGACCTGGTGCTGTGAGTGTCCGAAATGCTATCGACTTTTACCCTCGAGAGTTCAGATCTTTATAGTAAATGCAAGATATATATTAGTCTGAACACTGTCCAAATTAATGGAATAAAATAGAAACACTATACATATATCATCAAATTGAGTATCCCACCAACTACCCAAAAGACAAATCAAGGCATTTCTGATGCCTTGGTCAGTTTTTTTCTGAGGAACACGAGGAAGAACTGATTCCAAGCCCTTGGGTGGCTTCTGGTGATCCATTGGTCATCTTTGTAATCCTTTGCTTTGTGATTTTTATCATGCTGACCTGTGTCTTCATGTTCAGGTGGTGTGGACTCACTGCATGCACACCTGTCTCCTCACAGTAGATTATGTTACAAAGACCCAAGTCATATCAGATTACAATGAACTGTAGCTAAATGCAATATCATATTAACTTGACTACTTGCACCTGCACTGGCCATGTTTCAACATGGGATTACATCCTGAAGTGCTAAATTGGAATGGCAAAATAGGAATTTTCGAGAACAAGATTTAAAACATAATTTAAAACTCAAAGCAACACATGTACAGAATACATCTCAATGTATTAAGTGCCAATGATCAAATACAGACAAAACACACAAGCATTTTGAAACAAAAACTGGTAGAAGTAAAAGTCTCCATTCACAATAAATACAATAAAATGTCTTGTTTCTATAAGTAATCAAAAAGTACCATTAATGTAATAATCAGAAAAGTAGCATTTTAGTAATATTCTTTGCATTTTATATTTTTAAATTGGCAAAATGAATAAAGTTAATGAATTCTAGCTGGGAAGAATATGGGGAAAAGCTATTCTGAAAAATGGACACAAATACTATGGTGTTTTAACATCCATCCAGCAATTTATATCATAATTTTAGGTCTATGTTCTTCTAACCCATTCTCGAGAAGGTACAGTTAGTAATGAAATTGTAGCACAGACGGGATGCTAATGTTGTCCTATATTCACAATGACTAAAAAAAGTGTAAGTAAAGGATTATTTTGTATCAAGAGTTATCTGAATGTTTTGCAGTGTGTGTGTATCATCCGATATTCAGGTCATGACAATTAGCAGGAGATATCAATAACAATTGCCTTGGATCCTGAATTTGGGCAAAAATGAAAGTTATGGAGGAGAATATACAACAGGTACATTTGCATAAAATAAGTGAAAGATAACATTTTATACACCGGTTTTTATATTTTACGTGGATGTTATAAAATACCCTTAAACCTGTAATTCATTTATAATAATGCTTAGTAACATAGACACGGCATCATGCAGGTTTTTGAATGTTGAACATTTAAGGCAGACAGAGGATATAGAAGATAGGGCTAAGGGTTGAAGAGAGGTTGGAAGAAGGAGAGCTGCAGGAAAAAGAGTCAGTCTTCACAGCAAGGATGCGACTGTCAGCAAGTGTGTGACTTTAAATATCCAGTAGTAAAGTCCTTGATGCTAACACAGTCACATGCATAGCACTGGATCAAGGTGGTAGGACTTTCACCTTGTGGCAAGCGGGGATGGCATGAGATTTGGAGACAAAAAGACTGGAGCTGTCACTCTGAGCTGACTGGGTGGCTTTTCCAGTCATGGGGGATTTCCCCAGTAAGCCTACTCAATACTGGCTTACTTAATGGGCTTAGGTATCCTTGCGCACTGTCCCTCAACTCGTCCTTAACTCACACCCTGTGCTATGATTCAATTGTTTATCCTTTGATTGTAATGATGCCTTTCCTGAAAGCTCTTGGTCTTTGCATAATTGTGTACATCCCTTATGGAACCTTAAATTGTTTATACTCTGATGACATTATGTAGTTTCTCTACTCACGAAAGAGATAGGGTGGATAGATTTGTGTATGAATACTGTAGCCCCCCTGAAGAAAGAAATCAGAGTAAAAATAAAATATATGAAGAGCTCTCCTGAAGAAAGAAAGACTTAGAATAGTATGGACTTGAGTAAATGAGCCATACCATTAATTTTCAAAACATGACATCATTCGTTTTGTGTCAGCATGAATAACTTACTTGAGCCTGTTTATCTCTGAAAGCTTATTTCTTGAAGTATTTTAAAAATTTTTACATGTGTGTGTGCACATGCACACAGGCACATATGTATACCAGAGTGTACAGGTGCCTATGGAGGTCAGAAGAGGGCATCTAATTGCCTAAAGCTGGAGTTAGTGGTGGTTGTGAGCTGCCCAACTCAGGTGCTAGGAACCAAATTCTATTTTTGTTAATGAATAGGAACTCACAGAAACCAGCACATTGGACTCACTGTAAGGGTGCCATAGGAAGGTTGTTAGTACTCTTCATGTTGTTACTACAAAAGGTATAACAAAAGCAGCTTGGGAAAGGGGGTCTTGTTTTGGCTCATAGTTTGAGGGTACAACCATAACGGCGGGGAAGTCATGGGTACTTGAGTGTGAGACAGGCGGTGATGATGAATTCTGGTCCTCTGCTTGCTTTTCCTTGTTCATTCTGTTTGGGACTGCAGCCTAAAGGTTGGTGCTGTTGACATGTTGTGTGAGTCTTCCCACCTGAAATTCACTGAAACACCCTTACAGATAAGTCCAGAGGTTTGTCTCCTGGGTAATTGTAAATCCCATCAAGTTGACAATCAAGATGAACTCTTGCGGGCTTATGAAAGGACGTTGCTTATATACATGAGTGTTTTTCCTGTATGTATACCCTTGAAGGCCTCAAAGGTTTTGCAGTTGTTTTTAAAGAGAACATAACTACTTAAATGTCTGGATTTGCAGGATTTTGTGGGCTTTTCTGCTAAATGAACACAGCATTTTGCTTAGAAACTGTCATCATTTGCTTATGGAGAGAGTGAAATATGTATTATGAACAAAAAGGGGGTAAGGTTCCTATACCTCACTGAACTAAGATTGAACACTGACATAACTGTCACATTATATATTATAGTGGGCAGAATAATGATCCCCTAATAATGCTCCCAGGGATGTCTATGTCCTAGTTCTTATGGATTGTGTTAGTTTGAATGACAAAGAAATAGCATCAGCATAAGAAATTAAAGTTGGTGATAAGCTGACTTTAAGATAGGTTATTTTGGATGATCTGAGTTAGACAAGGCATAACAAAACAGATGAAAATTGAACCAAAGAAACATTTAAAAGTGTGGGAACGACAGTGTTTACCATGGTTGTAGATGGAGGAAAGCTATTACAGTAACCAACAGGGGTAGACATTATGAACCAGAAAATGGGGCCTCTGAGCTTCCTGGAGTAGATGCAGAAAGATGGACAGGTCCTTTCTGTACACTGCAAAATTTATCAGCCTGTTGATCAAGGGGAACATACTGTATCAACCAGACAGGGCCAAGAGTCATCTGAGGGATCCTCCAGTTCACAGGCTGCCTGGATCAGATTGGACTATGCCCATGCCTTTGATGAAGTTTCTTGACTGATGATTTGATGTAGGAAGACTGAGCCCATCCTGAGGGGCACTATCCTGAGGTAAGTGGATCTGAGCTGTGTAAGAACTAGCTGAGCATGAACCTGTGAGCAAGCCAGAAAGTGAGCCAGCAACTGCCATTCCTCCATGGTTCCTGCCTTAGTTTCCTGACTTTAGTTCCTACCCTGACTTCCCTCAGTGAGGGACTGCAACCTGGAAGTGTAAGCTAAACAAACCCCGTCCTCTGTAAATTGCTGATTTTCAGAGTGTTTCATCACAAGAGAATAAAGCGAGAATACCTTGATTATGCTGCCTTGAAAACATCTAAAACAAGTGTTTAAATATTGGGCTTCCCTGGTGCATAGTGTTTGGAAGTATAGTGAGAAGTCTATGAAATTGAAATTATTTGCATAATTGTTTTTGTATTTGTGTTTGTGTATTATGCTAATTTTCAGGTACATAACTGTCCCAGAGTTTCATAGATCCCATGACCACCTCCTCCTCACTCCCTCCCCCATATAATTAATGAAAAACTAAGGATAATTTCCTATTTAAAACAAAAATGCAGTGAAAACACTCACATAATCATGAAATAATAATAGCACGCAAAGAAATATTCTGAAACACGGAAGCACAAGTTAAAATCTTTATATGATTAACTATCTGAAATCTCAAACTCTGTATTCAGAAAAACTGAAGGAAAATGTGAAACATAAACACATACGGTAACTCATGAATTAACAGTTCTTAAAAATATTAGAATAGCATTTGTAATAATAAGAACTTTATTCATTTATTTGGGCCACATAAAATCATATGTTGAAAAATTTGTTGTGTAGAAATTTTGGGTTATATTAGATTAAAAAACCTAATCAAACTTGAGGATTTAACTTGGGTAGATGTAGAGAAAGGAAAATTTCTTGGTTAAAAATTCCTGATTAATTTTTCTTTCATTGAAAAATAGAGTTTTTTTTTCCATATAGTACATTCTGAGTTCAGTTCTCCTCCCCCTACTCTTCCTAACCCCCCTCGCCTTCCATCTGGATCCTTTATGTCTCTCCTTAGAAAACAAGCAAGCTTCTAAGGAATAAAATGAAATAAATAAAAGAAAAAATGGAATATGACGAAACAACCAAACAAGAGACAAAGCCAAAGAAAAAGCACAATAAACACAGGGATCAGAGACACACACATTTGCACACTCACACATCCCATAAAAATCCCTAAACCAGACTATTTTTGTTTCAGTTTTTATCATTTTCTGTGTTTTATTTCCATTCTAAAGATAGTCTCAATGAATCAAGAAAAGTAAAAAAAAAAAAAAAGAAAAAGCTCAAATAAATGAGCAGCACATTTGTGTATGCATTTAAAGAGAAAGAGTTCAGTTATGAAATAGGAAAATATCTAAATTGTCTCCTGGTAACAAAATGATGTCAAATTACACCCCAGTGAGAGGGTAATTTTTACCATTTATTGTTTACTTTGAGCATCTATCTATATATTTTTAATTGTATAACCCAAAGATTTTTTTTTATCCTATAATGTTAAAGATACAAAAATGATTACCCTGGCAACCATTTTACATTTAAATTAACTTAAATGTTTTAAATTTTTTTCTTGAAAATTTCTAGCGCTCTGAAACCAAAAGGTATCATTTTAATCTCATAAATTTTAATGAAAATGGAAAAAATAAGGGAATGGTTTATATATTAAATCTTATATTCTACATGTATATACACACATTCCTCCAACATAATTTTTCTCACCTACTGAATATTGAGAATTAAGTCTTTTAAAAAAGGAAATAATTCCTGAGGAAATAGGAGCAACTGCAAGTTTTGGAAACCATCATGTCAAAGGAGAATTCTTTGTGGCAAGAGACTCTTAGGCTTGGGGGTTATTCCTTATTGTAGTCAAATCAATTAAGTCAAAACAAAAGTATATGAGAGAAAACAAAAACATTTTTACTCAACAGCTGCTACTATTATCAAGAATTATGGTATATTTCTCGTCTTGTATTTGAGGGGGGCTCATTTTGCCTTCAAATCTTTGATGAATTAAGGAAATTAATTTTCTGTTACAAAAGTTATAGAACTGAAAATTACAGAATGGTTTATTCTTGGGATGTTTGTTATTATCGGGGACAGTATCTCAGATCAATCCAAATTTCTCTTAATCTCCTCCTAAGAAGAAAGCAATGTGTCTCCAGAGATGACTGTAGCAAAAACTAAGTAAAAACTAACCATGGAGTAGTGTTGTAAGGTGGACTTCTGTCTTACACATGTGATAAAATACCCCCTTTATCCTCCCAGGAATGGTAGAAATGAGCCAACATCAAGCCCAACAATGCAGCTGCATGTGGAGCTTCAAGTCATACTCAATTTTCCATGAACAACATCTTGATTCTTGCGTTTTGCCCTCTGGGGCCTGAAATTAATAGATATTGGGCTAGTCTGCTGGTATGTTTCTTCCTTAATGATCTTTGGTAGTTTGTAGTTTTCAAGGAGTCTGTCCACTTCATCTAAGATGCCAAATTTATTAGCAAACTTGTAGTTATTGATCTACATTATTGTTTAAACGTGTGTCGTATTTACAATAAGTCCACCTCTCTTATTTTTGATGTATGTAACCTGTTCTGTAGATGTAACCAACCGTCTTATAAATAAGAAACACAGAACCAATGCAAAGAAGAAAGCCAAGAGGTCAGAGCTAAGAGCTAAAACCTTACCCTTCCTCCTGCAGTGGTCCTACCTCTCCGAAGGAGCCGCTACTTCCTGTGTTAAAGTCTTTATATAGTCTCTGTTCTGCCTTCTCATTGGTTGTAAACCCAACCACAGGACTGCCTCATCACGGCCTGTTTGTATAGACCTCCAGGTGTTCTATGGTTGGTATTGAGATTAAAGGCATGTGTATCCAATGCTGGCTGTATCCCTGAACACACAGAGACTTACCTAGTTCTGTCTACCAAGTGCTGTGATTACAAGCGTACACCACCACTGCCCTGCTTTCCTATGGCTTGATAATAGCTCTGACCCCCAGGCAACTTTATTTATTAACATACAATTAACATTTTGGTACAAAAGAAAAATATCACCATACTGTTCTATCCAAACAATAAAAAACAACAACAAAAAGCCCCACAAACTCTTTCATCAGTGTTTGTTAACTTGGATGCATCCAGAATGAAACTGGATAGCATGTCTGACCATCAGAATCATGGCAAAACAGAGGGAATGCAGAGCAAGAAGTGTAAGAGCTCAAAGCAGATATCTAATGAGAAAAACAATTTTCCTTCAGAAACTGTACTAGTGAAACTTGTTCTCAGACAAAGGAAAGACACGTTCAGGAGAGAAAAAAAAGGAACGATCATCTAACTAATGTCTTATATGTACTTTTTTTAAGAATCTTTAATCGAGAGGCATTGATGGACTTTGAAAGTTCTCTGTGTGTATGTGTTCCTATGATATTTTAAAAATATTGATTTTCATTTATTTTTACATGTATGTATGTGACTCATGTGTGAAGTGGTCAGATGAGGGGGTAGGATCCCCTGTAACTGGAGTTACAAGTGGCTATGAGTCCACTTGATGTGGGTGATAGGAACGAAACTCAGATCTTCCACGAAAGCATCAGGCCTCACAACCACTCTGCCATCTCAGCATAGAAAGGTAGTCACTGTGGTTAGAGTTAGGGACTTTACAGCATTGGACTGAATGACAGGCCTCATTGAATTTCAAGTCTATTCTGAATTGTAATGTTTCATTTTTTGTCATCTGTGGATACCTTAAGGCCCATGAACATGATCAACATGGAATATAATTATATTATTATCATGGATTTAACTAGAATATTATCATTGATTGCCATTTTCTCAGTGGCTGATACTGTTCAGAACTTTATTTTTATTGCTTCTGTAATGTTATATAAACTAATTTAAAAACATAACTTTTCAAAAATCAAGGCTATTGATATTCTGGGGGAAGGTAAGTTCAAATTGGAGCTTTGTTACCATTTTCAAGTAGCCTTTTCTGAATGATGCATTCTCCATGGCTGTCAACCTATTTGCCTGGATTCTGACACAGTCAGCCCTAAGTATCTGTTATGCAGTCTTCCCTTGGTGTGTGGGGAATATCTGGGAGCCCCTGACTCCATCAACTTCCTGATACTTCTCTCAAATACCTTCTTTCATTTAAGATGTTCAAATAAACCCTTCCTTGTGTCAATCAGGAACTGTTACTTGTTCCTCTATGTGTCCTTGCTATATATAGCCTTTATCTCTTGAGCTTGCTGCTTTGAGACTTAACCATGTATGAATGTCCTTATGATTGAGAACTCCCTGGGCAAGGCCTGTATCATCATATTTTGCACTTCAAGATACCTATACAGTCATGTCATAGGTAAGGAGGCGACTGAGTTGTCAAGTATTCTTTCCTTAGGCTAGTTGGTGCATGTTATTTCCACATATGTTTATAGACCACGGTTTGTTTTTATATCAGAAGTAGTCAATAACAATTCCTACCCATTCTCTGTGAAATTAGCCCAGGGAGTGGATTTAAAAACAACAACAAAGCAAAAACATGTAAGTCAGCACTTTAAAATTCTACAATGTCAAACAGTTTCACCATGGTTATCAAAGGCAGAGACTTAAATGCTCGATCTGACAGGCAAGTGGTCAGGGTAGATGGGAGCCATGCTTCTTGAATGCATTCTCAACAGCCCCAAGGGATGGCTACCTCAGCCATTGCCATCAGTGGATTCTGTTGTGAGTTATAACTTTCACATTCCCTATTCTGTGCTCGATAAACAGCTCACTTTATTATTAAAGTATGATAATGTCACATTTTAAGCTAGAATCTTCTCATTTAAAAGATGGAGGGGTTTTCTCTGTCCTTCCCATGATCCTATTTGTTGCCAATGTACTCTAACAATCATTTTCGTTTGTCACTTTCTTTCAGATGGCTGTTGCTTGTGGCATCTGCCAAATTTTGTAGAAGGCAATTAATGAGATAGTTTATTTGAATTTAGATTACGTATACCAAGAAGACAATTATTACAATGCTTTTCTAGTTGAAAACTTTCAGAAAACAACATAAGATTAAGAGTTCAATTTACTGCAGACATGCTTCGACCTCCATTTATTTTAAAGTAGAGATGATCAGATTGGGTCATGTGGGAAACATACATGTTCTCTGGTCTTTACAATGTGTGAGTGTCTGGAGGTTCTTTATGATCACTGCATTTTAAGAAGCAGCATGTTTGTGTTGAGTTAATTTAAAATCTGCAGGATAGGGGAACTGATTGCTTTGGGGAGTGGGCTCTTTGACCAGTTCCTAAGATTTTGTATCACTTTCTGCTGAAGCCTATTGTTGCTGTTTCTAGTACCCTATCTGCTTTATAATTATCAGAATTCATATCCCATTCTAAGGCCATGAAATCTGGGGGAGAAATTCAGCTTGGAGCTCAGTATTTGTTCACAATCTGTTCCCAATACAGTGCAGGAAGAGTTAGGTCGTGAAGATCCTCTGTTTTATGATGAGACTCTCCATGTGATTGCAATCTGCTTCTTTTCACTCTGTCTACTTAACTCCTTATAAAATTGATGATGACCATCAAGACTCTGGTGTTTGCTAGTTTTGGAAAGAAAAACTATGTTGAAAGTAACTGTTTCCTAATAATGTCACTGAATTTGAGCACATTTAGTTGCTCCCAAACTTTCAAAAAAAGAGAGGATGATGACGAGGAGGAGGATGTTCCCTTAGTATATTCTTTAATATATTGCTAAGGGAATGACCTTCAGCAAGTCAGGTGCTATGGGATATTCCTTTACACTATGTGAATATATGTCACTGTGACTAGCTTAATAAAGAAGCTGACTGGCCAATACCTGAACAGGATAAGGTTAGGCAGGAGAGCCAGACTGGGAGAATTCTAGGAAGAGGAAGGGCAGAGTTAGTGGAATTGCTAGGAGACACTCAGAGAGCAAGACATGCTGGAGGACAGGTGAAGCCATGGACCACATGGCAGTACACAGATTAATAGAAATGGGTTAATTTAAGTTGTAAGAGCTAGTTAGTAATAAGCTGGATCTATCAGCTGATCATTTATAATTAATGTAAGTCTCAGTGTGTTTATTTGGGATAGGACATAAACTTTCACCTACAGTCAGGTACTGAAGAGGAGGCACGGAATCTGAGCAACTGCATACACACACAAGAGACTTTTTTAAGGGCCAAAGCTTAATTCTTATTTTTAATTCTCTCTCTCTGTTGTTTGTTCCTACTCCTTTATTTTCCTGTTCTGTTCTTCTACCTTAATGTTTTGCTCCTCCTCCTTCTTCTTCCCAGTTGTTCTCCTTCTACACCTTTCCTTCTACATTTTCCTTTGACTTCTCTTATTTTTCTCTTATCCCTTTTATACCTCATAAGACAAAAATTTCTATACAAAAAAGATTACTTCACAATCACAAGTTACATATTCTCCAAAAGCAAATTAAAAACTTTACACAGGAGGAAACCACATTATGACCGCAAGTTACATGTTTTCCTTAGAAGTCCATAAGTAAAGATTTTTTGTGTTAATTTTCCCAACATAAGGTCTTCACCCCAAAGTCATGATTCTTTTCTAAATGATTAACAAAGTGTAAACAAGCAAGATATTCAGTCTAAGCGACTTGTTATGGATTAATAAAGTATAAACAAGCAAGGCATTCCTAGCCAGTTCTTTTACTGGCAGGCAGCATTTTGTGGTTACAAAGAAAGGATGAACCATTTTATTATTATTTCAAAAGATAATCTTACAAAACATCTTAAAAGAGTCACAAATCTAAACTTTCATATGTAAGAAACAGTCATTTCTACTTTAAGTTCTCAAAGTGCACACCTGCTCATCAACTTTTTTTTTTTTTATTAAATCATACCGGGAAGCCAAGGACAAAAATGGGTATAGGAAATGAATCATTGCCTTTGGTCACCAACTCATCTTTAACAAAAAAGGCACATCAGCTAGTAATAACCAGGCTGCCTATGTTCTTGTTTCTTGACCTCAAGGAGTCCCTAGCTCAACTATTAAGAATGTGCCTTTCTAAACTTTAAGTTGTTCCCCAAGATTTTTACATCAAAACCTTTAACAAAAACCATCTTAACCTAACTTTATTGACAATCTACATCTCTAAATCCATTCTATGGGTGACAGTTGTACCATTGATCTGCTCCAGTAGCATTGCTTGGAAAAAGTTAATCACTATTATTGTAAGTACCAGTGATGCTGCTACCAGCGAGGGGCTAGAAACTCCCTTAGAGTTTTCATACTACTCATAGATTATGAGGGACTTAATGGAAATAAGCAGAGGAAAATAAGCAGAGCTGTGCTTAATAATAGCATGAGGTCCTCAGGAAACCTAGACCTCGGGGCTCTGCCTCTCAGAGGCTCACCTAACATGGTCATGCTCACTGCTGGACCATTTTCCATGAGTACCAAAGATGCTTGCTGTTCCTCTCAATGGCCCCTGGCAATATATATATATATATATATATATATATATATATATATATATATATATATAT
>CABHPH010162462.1:0-18597 GCA_902168325.1 Peromyscus nudipes | reverse complement strand
TCTCTCTCTCTCTCTCTCTCTCTCTCTCTCTCTCTCTCTCTCTCTCTGGTTATCACATAGAGGGATTTACTTTATCTTAACAAAATAAAATAAGATAAAACAAAAACAATCACATCAATGTTGGACAAGGCAAGCCAACAGAAGGTAAAGAACTTGAAGAGAGAAGATTCTTTTCTTTTAAAAGATTTATTTATTTATTATGTGTACAGTGTTCTGTCTGCATGTATCTCTGAAGGCCAGAAGAGGGTACCAGATCTCATTACAGATGGTTGTGAGCCACCATGTGGTTGCTGGGACTTGAACTCAGTACTTTTAGAAGAACAGCCAGTGCTCTTAACCACTGAGCCCTCTCTCCAGCCCAAGAGAAGATTCTTAACAATGAATGAGATGGAAGGAGACAAAAGCAGCACAGACATGGTGTAACATTGTCACCAAAGATGATGCAAAAACGTGCCTCATGAGCTGGATGGTCTTCTGGTTAGGCATTCATAAAGCTCTTTATGACTTATAAGACTTTATCAGCCTGTCCTTGGGAATATATTGTCAAAAAGTCCAAGTCAAAGCATAAATGCTTTCCTTGTACTCTGAAATAATGTATGTTCTTGCTTCTTTCCAATCAGTATGACAATCTGGCTTGAGAAAAAATATCTGCAAGGATTTTCATAATAAAGAGTATTAGAATCTATTGACATTTTCATTAACCAGTGGATGCATACAATCCATTCAACAAATAAATATGACCTTATTAAGTCATTAAAATTGTTAGTTATGTAATAAATGTTATATTCTATTAAAAAAAAGCTTGGTTAATCTTACATATGTGAAGGGTTTCACACAAGTGCCATGGTAAATAAGCTCAGATTATATACATGCTTAATTAAGCTTAACTAAATTATATTTTCAACTAAAAGGAACTCAAGTTTATTCTCTGGAAATGTCTCATCCAAAGGTACTGATGATGGAAGAGTAGTTGAGACAGGGTTCTAGGGGCCAGCAAGATGACTTGGTGGGTTAAGGTACTTGCTGCCAAGCCAGAAGACTTGAGTTCAAACCCTGGAATTGAAATAGTACAAAGAGAGAATTGTTCCTTGCAAGTTAGCATGCATGCATATACTAAATAAATAAATGTTTAAAAAGTAAAAGGGATTTGAGAGAGAGCATGATGTCAACAAAGGTCAATAAATAAATAACTGACTTATTTCATATGTTTGATACACTGAAAATATAATGCTAATGTTTTGTCTTGTATCTTTCAGAAATGCTTTATTATGTGAGTATTCGATGTGTATTATTTAAATATTAGGAAATACATATGAATAAAAAATTTTAAAATATTAGCTCAACTGCATGCGTAAATGTTAAAAGTGCATGGCGAACAGGATATGGGAACATCATTCATATTTAAATAATCAACAGATTTTATTTAAAATAATATTCAACTATAGCAGTGGTTCTCAACCTTCATAATTATGAGACCATTTAATGCAGTCCCTCAGATGTGTTGACACCCAACCATAAAATTATTTTTCTAACTGGAATTTTGCTACTATTATGCATTGTAATATAAATATCTGACATGCATGATATCTGATACGTGACCCTCAAAGGGGTCACGACCCATAGGTTGAGAACTGCTGATCTATAGCATCATATCAAATGGGTATATAAACTTCCCTTTATTCTTATTCTCTCATATATTAAAAACCTCATCATTAATTTTAAGATAATATTATTAACTTTCATCGCTGTACTTCATGAAATAGTTTGTAGTATAATCTATAACACCAATAAACAAAATGGAGAATTCTAGTAGTTTGAGGGACCTGAGATAACTGCTGAGATTCCCATGTCTTTTGGGTCCACATCTTAGAGATAAGGGAGGTGTGCCAAGGTTGGGATTTCTAGACAATAAACAAAATTATAGATACCTAGTTAAATCTGAGTTTCAGGTAAACAATTCAAAATTCCTAAATAAATTCCAAACTTTCATGCAGCTTGAGTTTAACAGAAACTAATATTTGGAATGTGATCTTTCCTTCAGGACATTCCAATGGACCACCAAAAAAAAACAAACAAACCCAAAAACCAACCAAACAAACAAACAAAAAAACCAAAAAACAACCAAGGACAAGTGTAGATGTAACCAACCGTCTTATTAATTAAGAGACACAGAGCCAATGTAAAGATAAAAGCCCAAGAGGTCAGAGCTAAGAGCCTTACCCGCTTTCTGCCAGCTAGCCTCTCCCACCAAGAGACCTCTCCAAAAAGGAACTACTTCCTGTGCGTTCGCCTTTAAATAGAGTTCTGTTCTGCCTTCTCATTGGTCGTAAACCCAACTACGTGACTGCCTCGTCACTGCCTATCTGTACAGACCTCTGGACACACATTGGAGCGTGTGTCTCCAATGTCGGCAGTATCCTTGAACACACAGAGATCTACCTAGTTTTGCTTACTAAGTGCTGGGATTAAAGGCGTGCACCACCACCGCCCTGGCTTTCCCTATGGCTTGCTAATAGCTCTGACACCTAAGCAACTTTATTTATTAACATACAAATAAAATCACATTTCAGCACAAATAAAATACCACTATAGGCAAGGGCAAGCATCTGAGGTGCAGTGAAGCTTTTAGTGTATAAACATTTGGGTTTGTCAAGAAATCCCTGGTTTATTATATCAAGATTGAGGAAAGAAGACAAGAAAGAGACACCCTAACTGTTGATAGGTCTGGTTTTCTTTGCTCACTTAGCAAGGTTGGCAAAGAGAATGGGAAACAGAATAGTTTCATATACTTGCAGAAATCTTAAAAGACAGATGTGCAAGGGCAGGAATGATGAAGTCTGGGGTGTGTGGAGAGCCAAGGAAAGAAATGTGGTAAAGAAGTGAAACTGAATGGATATCTACCATTAAGTGAAAATCCTTTTGGGTGCCAATTGCATTGGAAGAATCTGCTGTGGTTTCTGCTTCTCAGAGGCTATTGGAAAACCTCTATGGAAATATAGTATTGTGTTGTTAAAAATCTCAACATATTTCAGAAAAAATATTTAAGATTTGATAGAGAATCCTCAAGCACCAAGAGACTATAAGACAGAGAACAGAAACAGATATCAAATGCACAAAGATATTAAATTTGTTGAAACAAAATTAACAATAATTAATGTGTCAAGAAAGTGGCTCATATCTCATATATCTTCTTAGAGAACTGGGCATTATGATTAGTCAAGTGAAAAGTCTAGAAAGTCAAAATAAAATATTTGAAATTAGTATCAAATGCATAGATTTATTGAGCTGGAACATTGTTTAGAAATATTCAAATAGAGGAAAAAGATAATAAAGTGATTGACCTAAATTCAAGTAATTAAGAGTAAATTTAACGTAATGGGGAAACCATGCTATACAAATAAGAAATGTCAGTGACTTAAAGATAGCTTAGACACTTGGAAATAAGTGCTATGAAAATACATGGAAAGACCCGCTAGTATGCAGGTAATACTTTTCAGAATTCACTGATTCAATGTCATCTGCCTAAACTCCAAGGAGGCATTGATACACAGTTGTGAAACCTGAGAAGTCGACTCAGCTCTACAGTTTATATGGAAGTGTGAAAAATCAAGAGAATAAAAATAACTATGAAGAGGATTTCTTTACTCTTAAATCAAGATGTATAAAAAGGTCCAGAAGTTTAGATATTGTGATATTTGAAGCAATGGAACAGAGAATTCATAAAATGTCTACCTGCATCTGTATCCTGTGTCTATCCTCTCATACTTGCCTATCTCCATGTACCCATTTTCTATTGATTGATTAATCTCTTCACAGTTAATTTTCACAAAGACTTGACAAAAGTGCTTTGCAAAGGGACAGGGTTTTCAATAACTGGTTCTGTGTCTATTGAATAGCTAGGTGGAAAGGCAAATGTTTAACAGACTACCATCTCATACCGATTTCAGGTGGCTTCAGTGTGAAAAGAGCTATGAAGGGCTTTCAGGAAAATGCTTAGGTAGAAAAAGATTTCTTAAATAGAACATGTGTATATTTTATGACAGCGATTCCAAACATGGGTTTCTATCCAAATACGGATATGCAAATATAGGTTGGTTACCAGTTGATATTGTATCCAAATATGGATACGCACATTTGGATTGGTTACCATTTGAAATGCCTTCCAACAATTTTGTCAGGAAAAATATTTTCCTAGAGTTACAAATGTTTTGGTCAAGAATCTTTTTGTTGTTGTAAAAGTTACTCTTTCTCAATTAATCTACCTGTGGGTTGATGTGGGATGTCCTTCTGTATTCTGCAAATCTGTGTTGCTTTTATTGGTTGATGAATAAGGCTGCTTTGGCCTTTGGCAGGGCAGAATATAGCTAGGTGGGAAAGCCAAACTGAATACAGGGAGAAAGAAGGGCAGAGTCTGGGAGATGCCATTCAGCCACCAAAGGAGCAAGATGCCAGCAGAATGATAATGCAATGGCCAGGTGGCAATACATAGATGAATAGAAATGGGTTAATTTAAGTTGCAAGAGCTAGTTAGTAGTAAGACTTAGCAATATGCCAGGCCATTTATAAATAATATTAAGCCCCTGAATGATTATTTACAAGTGACTGTGGGACAAGGTGGGACAGAAAAGCCTCTAGATACAGTCGGTAAGATGCCTGTACAAAAATATCAGCTATAGTTGGGTTTTCAGGGTTTATTCCTAAGTACATGAAGAACAGAATAATATATTCCTAGTAAAATAGCTTATGACTCAAATGACCATAGACTGACAAAAAAATAGTGTTTGTACTAAGGAAAACTGTGGATGGACAGGAGGACAGCAGAATTATAAATATAAGTCTCCCAAAGTGTGATGATCCTCTTGGTTGGCTGTCTGCAAGCAGAGCTCCTCTCACTTGTGGCTAGGAAGTACTATGCACTCCTTCCTCTAGGTTCAGGTCTGCTAAGCTAGGCTGCCTCTAGATCTTCAACATATGGGTCTTTCCCTTATATACAAACTGTCCACAAGGCGACGCATGGAGATCCTATTAAGAGTGACCCTTAGTGATGTAGGATGATTGACATTGCCTTGGTAACACATTATATTTGGGATTCTTGTATTTTTAAGTGATGCTTATGGTAAGTACAGACCATGGTCACCCTGTGAGTAGCTGTGAAAGTGGAGCTAAAATGATGCCTTGGTTTGAATGGAACTCATTTACACTGCATTTAAAGTTGTTTTAGACGTGGTATATGACTATAGGCAACATTTTAAATGGTAGCAGAACTCCAACATTATTTCATTTGTTTTTAATATCTATGCCATATTTATTTTTACTTATCATTTTGTTTTTCAATACCTATATATGACTTCTAGTTTCTTCAAGTAAGAACTTCAGGGGATAACCTTTACTAAACTTTGGTATAATATACAATAATATGTTTCAGTTTATATTTTTGAATATTGAGAATGAGCTTGTTTTTCCTCTAGGAAATGAGAGGTTTATTTAAAAGGTAATCAAACCATTATTCCCTAAAGAGAAAGTATGTGTAGCTTTTAGAAGTTGACTTTTAAAAGGCCTTTTGTAAATTTATAAACACCTATAAAATCTTATCTTGATTTTTTTATCCTGTATAAATACTTCATCAAAATATACATATTAATACATAAAAGATCGTGAATCAAGTACAATCACAAGGTGGAAAATCAATTACAGAAACTTTGCTTCAAATTTCTGACAATATTAAGATAGATAGATAGATAGATAGATAGATAGATAGATAGATAGATAGATACATAGATACATAGATAGATACATAGATAGATGTGAAATTTATTTGAAAACCATAAACAGTTTGTTTTCATGAGAATTAGCAGTGAATACCATGTGTACTCACCTCCTCTTCAGGCCTTTTTGATGTGGAGTGGTTTGGATCTTACTTTACCTTGAGACAAGTTGATCTTTTAGGCTCCACTAGAAAATAAACTTATTTGCTATGGTAGAAAGATGGTCAGGCAAAAAGAACTTCCAGTAATTTCTGTTGGTTCCAGTGCTTTTATTAACTAGATTGCTATGAGTTGAGAGGGAAGGAGGATGCTATTTAAGTCAGCAAACTTAGCAAGTGACAACTGTTACTTTATAAATTGTGTTGTAAAATAATATGCATTGTCTGGATCATCCAGGTATAATAATGGCCACACCGTGGACTATAAAGGGAAATGGGACAATACTTTGGAGTTGGTGAAGTACTAGTATTGGGCAGAGTTCTTGGTCAGCTCTTTAGATGGAATATGCTTTCATGGGAAGAAAGTTTGAGTTCAGAGATGTTTTGAGTTTCTCATTTGATGTGATTTTTTTCTAGACAGATAGGCTGCATGTAGTATTAGAAACTGAAGCAATTGTAGAGCTATAATGGACACAGACCTCACCACTGAGTGCTTTGCCCTTGAAGAAAACACTTGCACAATTGATCAGAGTCCGACAGAGGAGTTTATTAAATCTTCAGGCAAGCAGTGTTCTGAAGGAGGTGGTGGCATTCAAGCTTTCTGATAACGGCTCCAGTAAGTAATGTAACACACAATCTAAGTGTTGTTTAAAGGCATCCCTGAAAAGCACATACAGCTGTTACCCAAAGGGAAAGTATTTTTCAGTGGCCAGTGCTTGTCTGGTTGCTGTGACTATGTACCTGACAAAAGCAATTTAAGGAAGAATGGGGTTATTTTGGCTCACAGTTTAAAGGGATACAATCCGTCCTGGCTTGAAAGTTATGGCAGCAGGGAGTTTGAGGTGGCTGGTTGCATTGCATCTGCAGGCAGAAAAGGCAGAAAGCAGTAAAATTTGGTGCTTCATTTGTTCTCTTCTTTATTATGTACAGAATTCCAGCTTATGGGATGGTGCTGCCTGTATGCAGGGTAGGCCTTCCCACCTCAATTAATCCAATGTGGACAGTCCCTTACAGACATGCCTAGAGGCTTATTTCCATGGTGATTCTAATCCCATCAAATTAGTTATTGTAACCAGGATTTTTTTTTAAAGGGAGCTAGAATCTTACGTTGCTCAGCCTGAACTTAAACTTGCTATATGCCCTGGCCTCCTCTCTATACTTCCTGAGTACTTGGATAACAGGTTTGCACTACCATATCCAATTTACAAAGTGCTGGGGATTGAATCCAGGCCTCATACACAATGAACAAGCATTCTATACATCCTGAGCCCCATCCCCATCTCCACCCCCATCCCCAGGCCCAGGCCATGGAAGTGATATTTATAAAAAGTGAAACTTCTTTGAGTGTTAGTGTGGTTGATGTATTGTGTACCCAAATAAAGCTTTCCTGGGGATCAGAGAACAGAAAAGCCACTAGATTAGACATAGAGGCCAGACAGTGGTGGCACACACCCTTAATCCTATCACTCAGGGAGGCAGAGGTCCATCTGGATCTCTGTGAGTTCAAGGCCACACTGGAACAGAGTCAGGTGTGGTGACACACACCTTTAATCCCAGGATTTGAGATCTCATGTTTTTGCTTGTGAAGGACACATGCCTTTAATCCTAGTAAGTGATGGCAGGAAGCAGAAAGGTATATAAGGCATGAGAACCAGGAACTAGAAGCTTTTTAACAGCAGTTCAGTGGAGATACTTTTGGGTGAGGACTCAGAGGCTTCCAGTCTGAGGAAACAGGATTGGTTGAGGAGTTGTTGGTGAGGTGAAGTTGGTTGTGGCTCATTCTGTTTCTCTGATCTTTCGGATTTCACCCCAATATCTGGCTCCGGGTTTTTCTATTAATAAGACCTTTTAAGATTCATGTTACATGTTAGGGACTCACTTTTCAACATACATTTCATTGATTACTTTCTATGGGTCAGGCACTATCTTGAGAACTGGAGACCCAGTGGGATGCAAACTCCCTGACCTCATAGAGCTTATTATACCCTAACAGAAAACACAGACAACTAAAAAGAAAGTACATCAGAACCTAATTTTAGATTCTTATAAATGATGCAAAATTAGGAAAAACAGAGTCAAGCCTGCTAGCTGGAACCATGAGAGGACCCTTCTGAGGAGAAGCCCAATACGAGCATGCCTGCAGGATGAGAAGGTCAAGAGAGGATGCTGGGAAGGGTTCTCCACTGTGAGCACACCATTTCAAGGTGGGTCTGCATTGCCTTAGTTCATACATCTGTGGTGATGGTTTTGAACTTTTTAACTTAGGAATCCATTAACCTTAAAACTTCAGCTGCTTCGTTTGCAAAGTTTTCACCTAAGGCTTCCTTGCTGTTGGACTGGCAGGTCTGATGCCAACAAAGACATTTCTCTTTTGTGCTAATTACTCTCTGACGCTTAATCACTGACTAATTACTTCCACTTGGAACAGAATTTTTCAGCACTACTGATGGCAGTAGGAGTGCTGTCTGAATTAGGGTTTTGTGTTGTAGAGCATGGCAACAGAATGCAAGAAAATGCCTGCCTTTTCTTTTGTCCAAACTTGGGTATTTCACGGTTTTGTATTTTATCACTTATTTTTGACTGGCTCCACATTGAAATAATAATAATAATAATAATAATAATAATAATAATAATAATAACAACATCATTATTATTAAAATATTTAACTGAAATTTGAAGCATCGTAATCCAATAATACCTTCAGTTTAATCGCTCATTGTAGTATCCACAGGTTAGAAAACCAGTGAGACAAGGAGACAGACCAAGTTATTTAAAAAAATTGAAGAGAAAGGAGAGTAGGAGAGAACAGGGCATGCTGCTCAGTTCTGGAAATTAGCACTTGGGAGGCCGAGGCAGGAGGATTTCATTTGAGGCCAGTCTGGGCTACACAGCCAGACCCCGTCTCATAAAAGAAAAGCAAAGAAATATTGGGACCCTGGGACTTTGTTGTTGTTGTTGATATTGATAATTTTGGAGAGGTAAGTTGTAATTTCAGTTTTAGTGTATATGTTCAATCACAGCTTCTGCATTTTCAAGTTAACGTATGACTCTCTGGAGAGAGACTTAGACTAAATGATGTTTAGTATTTCAAATAGGCGTGCCTCCTGGGCTTACAATAGTGTATTGGCTCTACAAAGATTGAACAGAGAGGGTGGCCTCTGCTGCAGATGCTACCCCTAAGTTCATTGTATTCTCCGACACAAAGCAGCTCGCTTACACTAGGGATTCTGAAAGCTACTTAAAGAAGATGGAAGGCTCAGGAGTCCCTAAAACAGCTAATCTATCCATTCCCAGAAGTTTCATATGATGTGTGCTGAACCTTGTTCACATCTGAAACTCATTTATGAAAGTCTATTTTGGGTGGCAGTATACAAGAGCAGCTGGGCTTGAGAAGAAGATTGGCTCAAGCGGGGAAATGACATGGCTGACTGGCCAAGCTCACCACCACAGAGTGTGGAGTGTTCTTTGAGAAAACTGTTAAAGTATACCTTGGCCACCGCTAAAAGATCCTGGCCAGGCTCTAACCCACTTACATATTCAGGAAGGAGCTACGAGGCACAAAGGAATATAATCAAACACAAAGGGTAATGTTCTTGACAGCCAGTGAAAGAAAATCTGACAAGCAAGAAAGGGGTTTAATTGTTCACAGACATTAAGAAGTATTAAGGAATCTGTAATTTTCTCTACTTAACACACCCCGAGAAGTGGTTGAGGAAGCCATTCTAGAAGCACTCTTGTCCTCCTGCTTCCCAAATGTTAGAAGATTTCAAGTTTCACGATCTGGGGTAGTGATAGAAATGTATCTGTCATATTTGGGTCCATTAACTAACACATCATTGTCAGATCCTCTTTTTTATGTGTACTGCCTATTGGTTTTTAAGATTACTGTTGGTTGGTGGTTTCGCTCAGATGTAGAGTACCTAGTTCAGCATGCCTAGCACATGGGTTTGATCCCAGGCACCATATAAACTGAGTGTGATATAATCCCAGCTCTCAGAAGGGGAGGGCAAGAGGGTCAGAAGTTTGAAATCTTCCTGTCTACATAGGAAGTTCCTGGCTGGTCTGGAGTATGTAGAAGATGTTTAGAAACATATTAGATATTTGTTACTCTGTCTTTCATCTTTTATGATTAATCTTCCCTGTATTATCAAGACTATCATTTTTCATAGGTAGTGGTTACACAGGAGGAAATTGCTTTCATGAATTTTAAAAGAAACACATTGCTGTTAATACCTGAGCAATTGCCATTTCCTCATAAATTTGGTATTTTAATTTGATCCGTATTATCTGAATATATATTATCATTTCATAAATGAGAGCAATCTAAGTGTTTAAAGAGATCATGTCAATGCTGTAGCTTTGAACTTAGTGAGTGAGGTCTGGACTGCGACTTTGAACTTGGCGTGATGGGACAGGAATTTGCCTCTTCCTATGTATGGTTAGTTTTAGGACTTCTATAATTTGTTTTCTCGCTGCTGGTGTGAAATTCACTTCTCCAGCAGTTTGCGGCACAGGGACATTTCCTTCTGTCGCTTTGCGGCTCTCCAACCCAGTCCTTACTAGGCTGTTGTTCAGACTCAGTGTTCCGTGTGCTCCTCTTCATTGTTGTGATTTCAAATCTTTTTTATTGAGTTGGCTAGCAAACATCGAATTATTCTCATTCTTGTGTTTGATGGCCAGAATGATAGACTGCAGTGACTTAAACAGGCAGTGTTTCTTACATAATAATACACTACAAAAGACATGTTCTTCTTGTGGACTTCAATTGCAACTGAATTGGCAGAAGTTTCTTCTTCTCCATACATACAACCAATATAGAAAGGACTTCAAGTCTGATGCCAGGATAAATTTATTCCTGGCATGCTAATCTCATGCCGGGGATGGGTGTGAATTTCCTAAGTGATACTTTGATGGAAAAAATAGTTTTCATGCTAAGATTTGGTCTATTTGGTAAAAATTCTTATTGTTCCCTAGGCTGAAGTCACATTTAGAGACACAGTTAGGGGAGGAGGCAAACTATGAGTATGACAAGCAAGAACAGCTGCATGACAGATGAGAGAGATGAGCACATGCTGTGAGAGGGGAATGTCTTAATTTGACTACTCTTTTTTTTCTTTGAGATTTTCTTTTCATCCTGAATTGTGTGGGCATGTGTGTATGTCTGAGTTTTTGAACAGGAGTCCAAGTCCTCTTGGAGGTCAGAAGAGGCCCTGTGGCTGGAGCCATAGGTAATGGTAAGCCACCTGATATAGGTGCTGGAGTAGTAAGAAGGGCCACTGATGTTTCTCTTGTTTGCCCTTGGTGGGATGACTCAAATTCTTTCTGGAGTTTAAGCTAAACACAGGTCTGCATTATTCAGCACCCTGGCATGGTCTGTGTGATGCAAAGGATGAGGACATTGCTGTTTAATCAGTTGGAGCTTATAATGTTTCTAAGCAACACAATTAAGCATCCATCCCTGCTGCCTCCACCTTACGCTATTGAGGGATGTGGGGAAGGCCACAGTTAATCACTGCTGCACGGGAAACTCCAAGAGTTGCTCAAGGATCTCAAGCATGGCATTTGCCTTGCACAATTCAGGTTGGCATGGAGATATAGTGCTAAGCGTGTTTCTTCCTGTTTCTTGCTTTAGTTTGCAGTTGGATTATGACCTCTGGGTACAGACAGACCAACGTTTTAGAAGTCATCCACAAATCCCACTCAGGGGCAGAGGTCTAGGACTCTCCAGAAGTTAGAAATGGCATATTTTACACCCAAATCTTCTTTTATTCTGTTATTAATTATTGGTTGTTGAGCTTCTAGCTGGAGAAACCCTTGCTACAGGATACCCTTGTGTTCTTTAGGAAAACAAAACAACAGATTCTTTACCACTAGACCATTGTCCACTTTTTCACAGTCTGCTGAATGCATAAATTACTTGAGTTTGCTTCCCATGATAGATACATTTAGAGAATTAGTCATATACAAGGGAACAAGTAGCCTGCAACATTTTTCGTGACTACATATGATAAAGGTCCCACATTACAGAGATGATCATCTATCTTGTGCCCAGATCTACAGATCTCTTCTTCCCCTTTATAATGTCAGTCATCAGGATAGTACATTTATTACAACTGGAGATGCTACTGCAATGACATGCCATAGAATCTCTATGAGTACTCATTCTTATTAATATATAGCCTATTGGTTTGATGAATGCATCTATACCGCTACAGAAAATACACACAAAATAATTTTATCAGTATAAAGCCCTCTGTGCTTAATTCATATACCCGGCCTCAAACCTGCTGGCAATACTTAATCTATGTCCTTTTTACAAAGAAATATTTAAATGAAACATATATATGTTATAGTTGTGTGTACTGATCTACAAATGACAGTTGTATCTATGTAATGGTCATATTGATCAGCTCATCTTCATTCTTACTTTTGCCTGAGCATCGTAGTGGGTATTGAAAACTACATATTGTTATTTCCAACAATGAATGTAGAAATTCTACTTTCTGGCTTTAATGATGTAAACTCTGAAATCCTATCAATGAACTCATTTAGTCATTATCTTTTATTGATAGGTTCATCCTTCTGCTAGTCAACAGTGCTCTTTTCTTGTCTATATCATTATCTCATTATCTTTGATACTATATTTGTCTTTTAAATACTGGATTTCAGGGCTGGAGAAATGGGTGTTAAGCACACTGGTTACCTCTTCCAGAGGACCCAAGTTTGATTTAAATCACCCATACAGCAGTTTTATAACCCAGCGGATCTGACACCTTCTTCTGGCCACTGTGGGCACTGCACACATATGAATTGTAAATATGCATGCAGGGAAAACACTCATACACATAAAATATTTTAAAAAAGAGAAAATACTGGGTTTTATAAGGACATTTTCATACAGGTGTGTAATAGCCATTGATCATGCATTTCTATGTTACCCCTTCTCTGATTATTCCCAAGTCCCATTCGTTAATCTAGTTGTCTTATATGCACGTGTTTCTATACATTCCTACATAACCTAAAATCCAAGATCCACAAATGAGAGAAAATTTGATATCTATCTTTCTGAAGGTAACTAAATTTTCATAATATGTTAATCTCTGTTTACAAACATTTTTGCAGTTGGAATAATTTGTTCTTCTTCCTGGCTGAATATGACTCTATTGTGTATCTACATCAAATACGTTTAACTGAGTTCTCAGTTGACAGACACCAACATTCATATAGCTAAGCTAGTATTATTCTATTTAATCTTTATATTGAGAATATATTTTGGCATTAATCTTTTCAACTTATCAATGTCTAAATTTGCGCTCTCTGTATAGCTGAATATGCTGTCTAATTCAGTTTTGCTACTCCTTTGATTAGATTTTTAATTAGACTTTTAATTAGATTATGTGTTTTCTTTATATTCTGTGAAGTGGGTTAATATATTGGATTCAAGTCTTCCAACTCCGTGTTTATTGCATATTTATTTTGTTTGCTCTTTGATATTTCTTTTTACTTTGTTGTTTTTGTGGGTGACTCCAAACTTATTACAGTTTTTCTATATTACATTGCACATGTACTTCTTTGTGTTAATTTTTAGTATGTGCTTCTGTATTCAAGTTAAACTAGTCTAATATCAAATACTATAATATATTTAGATGCTTATATTGACTCAAATTCCTTTCCTTTCTGTCTTCCTCATGATTTTCCTTTCTTTGTGATATTTCTCATCTTCAAACTGAAGTTATGTATTGAACACTTTAAGTGCAAGTGGACCGATGTAGCATGAATCTTAAAAGTTCTTATTAATAAAATCAAACCCGGGCCAGGTATTGGGGTGAACACTGGAAGGTCAGAGAGACAGAATAAGCCACAGCTATCTCACCTCGCTGAATCCTCAGCTGGTCTTGTTTCCTCAGACTGGATGCCCTGAGCCCTCATCCAGAATGGGTCTCAGCTGAACTGCTGCTAGAAGCCTGAAAGCTTAACCAGCCACATGCTTCTCCAGGCCAAAGGCTTCTCCAGGCCAAAGGCCTCTCCAGGGCAAAAGCCTCTAGTTTCTGCTCCTCACGCTTTATATACCTTTCTGCTTTCTACCACCACTCCCTGGGATTAAAGGTGTGGCTTTCTGGGATTAAAGGCGTGGGTCACCATGCTTGGGTGTATCCTTGAACACATGAATTTCTGTCTCTGGAATGCTAGGATTAAAGGCGTATGCTACCACTGCCTAACCTCTATGTTTAATATTGTGGCTGTCCTGTTCTCTGACCCCAGATAAGTTTATTAGCATACACAATATTTTGGGGAACACAATACCACCACAGACCTAAAAGAATTTCTTTCTTTTAATCATTCTGATTTTCTTTACCTTAATTTTTGAGTAGCATATTAAATATATAAACATTCAAAGTGACTTTTTTTTCTTCTGGAAATTTCTGTTATTACCATTTAGCTTTCATTATTTCAAACATGAATGCCATCATTCATAATCTGTATCCTTACTGATGGTGTGACATTTCCTGTGAGTGCTTGTCATGGCTTCAGTTTGGTATGGGGTGTTGCTATCTTCTGTGTTTAAGAAAATATTTTGTTTTTATTTATGTGTATGTGTGTGTGTTTGGGTATGTTCACCTGAATACAGGTGACCTCAGAGGCTAGATGACATCAAAATAAAGATTGATCTGTAGCTGGAATTACAGGTAGTTTAAGTCACATGATATAGGTGCCATGATTCAAACTTGGGTTCTTAGTAAGAGTAGTAAGCCTTCCTAAGCCCTTTCCCATCTCTTCAGCCCCGAATGCTGATGCTTTCCATATGACATGCTCAACTGTGTGTTTCTTTCTAGTTGCTTCAGTTGATGACACTAAGATTCTGTTTGGGTAGCTAATATTATTTATTATGTTTGGTTGAAAAGAATGATGTATTTAAATACTCATACATGATAAATCCTTTGGTTATTTTGATTAAAATACATTACATTGTTTGAATTTGAGGTTCACAGACACACTTGTATTTGATCTGAGGAAAAAATGGGTGACAACGGAGAGGAAAATATATGTCATTTGCTTCCAGAAAAAGCAGATATTTTGTATAAGTCAGACTGGGAGATTAGGGTTTGAAAGAATACAAGTTCCAAGCCAGTGGGTGCTGGTGGCCATGTCAGAGGAGCAGCAGATGACAGTTGACTTCAGGTATCATCCCACCAGGAGGAAAATCCCTGATGGGTGAATCTTGGATCGGAAAGGCCCTGAGACCCCAGACCCCAGACTGTCATTTGCTTCTGCTGTGCCTCTGCATGCTTGCTGCTGCCATCTTTCTCTGGTATCTGGCATGGTGTGAATGGATGGGGGGAGATCCCTACTGCCTGTAAAGTAGTGTGGTTTTCTCATGGAAACATCCCATTCTACTGGGCATTTTTACCTGTGGTCTATTATGAAGATGATTTCTTCCTAAGCTATACTGTCTAATTGATAATAATAATAATGTTAGTTTAAACAGAGTTTTTATGATAAAAAATGAAACAAGGAAGTGTCACAAGGCTAGAACACACGAGTTTCTATTGAGGAGCTGTATAGATTGTGCTTAAGTTAATGATTAAGAAATACAGTTGGGTCCCAGTAGCCCATCTAGCTTAAATTCCTTTAACTTTAATGTTGGGAGATATGTTCACAGGTTTAAGAGTGCATCATAGCTGAAATAAAGCTTTAAAAATAACTTAAGATTAGACTAGATGTTTTTGTCAAATAGCTTGGAGGTGAAAAACCCAAGAAGACAATCTAAAGTTTTAGAAAGGCACATAGTTGAATGAGGAACTCATCAAGGTCAGGGAATAAGAACAAAGCAGCTGAATTATTACTAGCTGATGTACGCTTCTTGCTGGGATTGGTTGATGACAAAAGGTGATGATTAATTCCTTATACACATTTCTGACCTCAATCTCCTGATATAAAAAACTATTGATGAGTGGGTGTGCACCCTAAAGATTTTAAGTAGAGCTGGCTGATTATTTTTCATATATAAAAGTTTAGGTTTGTGATTCCCTTAAGATTCCTTATAAGATTACTTTCCAAGGAAAGTAATAAAGTAATTGGCCTTTTATTTGTAAATACAAAGTGCAGCCTGCTAGCAAAAGACCTGACTGAGAAGAATACCTTGCTTGCCTACATGGTTAATCTATAATAAGTTACTTGGGTATGAATGTACGTGGGTTCTTGGGATAATTTGCTTTTCACCTGTAATACATAAAATGTTTAATCATGTAAGGGATATGGAAAACATGCTGTTTTTTAAAACTTGTATTCATTATAATCATTCACTTGAAAAATAGAATGTATCCACATTGTAAATTTTATATTGCCTGAAAGATTTTACTAGGGTATATAAGCTGTAACAAAAAGAATAAAGATAGAGTTGAAATGAGTTAGAAGGAAAACATCAAGAATGGCAGTTAGAAAGAAAACATCAAGAATGAGAGAAGGAATAGAGAATGCAAAGGAAGAATAAAGAAAAGTTCTCGAGGAAGTGTGTAAGTATCTTTTTCTCTTACCCACTCAGATAAAAAGTCTTAGTACATTGACTCTGTAGTTTCCATTTGAGCCCTGTGATGCTGGGGCCTGGCCCTCCAGGCAGTGATAACAGGGCTCTTTTTCAGATTGGAGATACTTTATTTCAACACTGACTTCAGACTTTACAGGCTGCTCCCTACAAAAGATGTGGAAAACCCAAGAGTCTTCCACCTGTCTGCCTGCTGAGGCTGCACATATACCACTTCTCCAGAGTCCAGGGGTACCTGATCCCCACTTCCTATACCTCTATAGATAGGAAGGGTATGCCATTGTGCATATATCAAGGTCAAAAGACAATTTGTGGAGTTGATTCTCTCCTTCCACCTTTATATGGGTTCAGGTGTTCCCAATCTTGCAGGACAAGTACCTGTTCACTGTATTTCTGTGGCTAAGATTGCCATTTGTTGGTTGCTCTCTCTATCTCTGTCTCTATATCTCTGTCTGTCTCTGTCTCTCTCTTTCTTTACTCACTTACTCTCTAACTTCCTCTTCTCTCTCATCATGATCTCAACTCTCTGTGCTCCAGACTTCTCTACCCACATTGCCACTCCCCCTTCATTGAACAGGGAGTAGGGGGCCTCTTCATTTGTAAAAAATCAGACCAGAAGGGAGGTTTGCCTTGGCTGCCTTTTCTTGACCTCATTCTTGTACAGCTGAACACCTGGGACTTTTCAGACAGATTTTCCTTTATCTCCCACCTGCTTTTTAGCCTCTCAACATTGAAAACTCAGAAAGCCTTTAATGGATGTTCTGATGCCCTCCTTCAGTGGGTACTTTGTGTTCTCTTGTGCCTGAGGGATACCTGCAGATTTCATATATCTCAGGACTGGTTCTCCGGGTTCTGTCTCTAACTTCAATTTTAAAATAGCTTTGTTGACATATGACTGATATACACTGAATGCTTATTACACCGAGAGTGTATAATTTGATAAGCCTTGACTTGTGGCTGCAAAGCCATCACCATTGCCGCCATGACTCTCAGGATAATGAACACATCCATCATTTCATTGATATTCTCATGGTGTTTCCTCTTTCATGCCTATCTTTGTCCCATTACCAGAGGCAAGACTACTAGTGACCCAAACTTTATACTCCAGGATTAAACAATGATTCACCTTACATTTTCTATTTTATTTAGTGTGTCATGTGAAATAGTTTGTTTCTGTATAAAGGCACCAGCTTTTCCAGTATTGTGCAGTGCAACAACAGGCTATCCCATTAAATATCTCTGTACCATACGGTTTGACTGCAGAGAAGAGGCTCTATCTGAGAGCTCTGTGTTCTCGTCCATTTTAATACTCTGTCTTTGTATCAGTAACACAGCGACTTGGCTTTATAAATCTTCTAGCTTTGCCTTCTTTTCTCTCCAAAGTGGTTTCTGTTATTTTGACTTCTTTGCATTTCTCTGATTGTGGTGATATTTTCTTTTGTATTAAAATGTTATATTTTAATAAATAAAGTTGCCTAGGGGTCAGAGCTATTAACAAGCCATAGCCAGGGTCTGGCGAACAAGTAGTGATGAGGCAGTTAGGCAGTTGGGCTTACAACCAATGAGAAGGCAGAACAGAATTCTATAAAAGGACAACCCCCCTTTTGAGCTGGGAGTCGTTGCTTCAGGGAGTGACTAGCGAACTGAAAGCAGTTAAGGCTCTTAGCTCTGACCTCTTCGGCTTTTCTCTTTACTTGGATAGTGTGTTTCTTTTTTAGCTACTAAGTTACAACTACATCTGGCGCCCAACGTGACAGGAATCCATTAACTGCGGGTCCGGTTTCCTGCCTGGGCGGCCGGCTCCCTAGCTCCGGCCCAGGCCGGACTGAAGGTAGGCCCAAGCGGTTAGCAGTTCTCTCTCTTCCTCCCTTTGCTCTCTGACTTTCTGCTTTGGTTTGGGGTTCCATCTGTCTTCTTGCCTTGGTTCTGGACTCCTTCCATTTTTTTTGCCCTGGTTCTAGGATCCTTCCCCCTTCTTAGTCTGCGTGGCCCTGGGCTTGGCAGGGGGCCGCCTGCTCCAGTTCTGCCTACAGAGCCTTCGCTGTGGGCTGTCCTGCTCCCCCTAGTGGTGGATCGTCGGTAGTACACTTGGCAACAGCAGGACTGTTCTCTCTTCATTTCCCTCTTCGGC
>CABHPH010162461.1:21419-47257 GCA_902168325.1 Peromyscus nudipes | reverse complement strand
GTGCTGCTGTGAGGCAGTAAAGGGAATACAACATTGAAAAGAAGAACATTTCTACCATGTTGCCTAACCTAGGGCACACAGTCACTTACCTTAATCTTTTTTTGTTTGTCTTTGTTTTGACTTGAGATGTATCTTCTGATTTTCTATGTGGTTGATAAACAGCTCTGGGCTGACAACTAGAAAAGCTGAATAACAGTTTCAAAAGTCCTGGCATCATGTGCATTTGATAAAATTCATGAGTGCTCCTGTAAAGACAAGCACAGTGTGTACGGGGAGGGGTTAAGTGTGCTAGAAGACTGGAGGGATAGTTCATGGTAGAACATGTGCCTAGCATGCAGCAAGTCCCAGAACTACCAAGGGGGTGGGGGTGGGGGTGGGAGGGAGAAACACTCCCTTCTCTGCTTGTAGGTCTGTATATCTTCCAGGACTCGGAATACTGTCCTCTCTTAGTGAAGTTGCCTAAGTCTTCCAGGAAGGCTTTTTAAAAAGAGACAAATATTTGTTCAAAAAATACAGAAATGAATGGCTGGTTTGAATAGGCAGTAGTTTATGACAGGAAATTTAGGCCAGGACCAGGTTAGGAGGGGCAGTGTAGCCTCTGTTTGGTAAGGTGTCACTTTAACTTTACAAACAAGGAAAGAATGTGATTAAATGCATGTCTTCTTAAGACACCTGCTGAATGGAGTAAGCTAGGGCTGGAAGAATCTGAGCCTGTCCATATCTGTCAGCAGGCAGTGTGATGAGGGACTTGAATTAATAATTAATGTAATTCATAGTTTACCGAGTTTAAACTCATCAGATAGTAGTGTATCTAAACCTCGGAGACTGGAAGAGGATATGTGGTGGGGGTGTGCTACACAATCTTAGGTTTTGATAGTGGCGGTAAAAAAAGAGGTGATTGGTACAGCATAGTGTTGGGGTGCTTGCTGAGCATGGTGAGACTGGGTCTTGTCTCTAGCATGGCTAAAAAGAATAATTAGTAAAGAATCACTTTGTAATATTGGTAAAGTTTCTCTGATCTTGTGGAAATGAATAATTTTGCGAAGAAAGTAAATGGGCTATGGGTTTTTCATGAGAGGTTAAAGTAATTTTTTTAATATGGCATCTTTGTTTCATTACTGAGTCTCTCTCTCTGTTTTGTTTTGAGACAGTGTTTCTTTGTGTAACACCCCTGGCTGTCCTGGAACTTGCTTTGTAGACCAGGCTGGCTTCAAACTCACAGAGATCTGCCTGACTCTGCCTCCCAAGGGCTGGGATTAAAGGTGTGGACCACTGCAGCCTGGCTTTAACATACATTTTTAAATTGATTCTTTGGGAATTTCACATCATGTACTCTGATCCCACAAATTTCCCAGTCCTTCCATGTCTGCCCTCCACCCTTGTAATCCCCCTCAAAGAAATGAAAAATTAAAATTTAAAATTAAAAAAAAATTAAAATTAAAAAAACTAAAAAAAAAATCTCCCGGACCCCTCTGGGCAACGCCCTGCTCCTCTGTTAACCGAGCGCTCTCACACCTGTCACAGCTGCCTTGTCTCCAGTTCCACTGTGTGTACCACTCTGCTCCCCCTTTCCCACCTCTCCATCACATCCTCGACCGTCCAGTGGCGTTGGGAGCTGCGGTGTGTCACACAGTGTACTGTTTTGCACACACAGCTTTGTTTGCAAATGTTCATTGCGATGAGTTGGTGGTCTGGTTCAGGTGCCTTCTGCTACACCATCAATACTTGACGGTCACTGATACTCCTCTTGTCTGTCCTGCTGTTGCCCCAGTCATGGACATCCTGTTCTCAGGAACCCACACCACCAGGGTCGGCTCTCCAGAGTCCATGCCATCAGGGCCAGCTCTCCCATACCCATGTCACTGCGGGCACCACCTTGTGGCACCACCTTGTGGCGGCTGGTGAGGGGTGCGGGGTTGTGGGGCAGGGCCAGCTTAGCAAGGGTCTCGGACATCAACATGGCTTCAGGTGGCAGCCTACACCACAGGCATCTTCATGGCTTTTGGTGGTAATATGGGTAATACGGGCCAAGAATATCAACGCAGCCCTGGCTACTATAGGACCATGAACCCAGACATGGACCCAGACATGGCCCTCGGCTGCAGCACAGGCCACTTTCCTTACGAGTTGTGGTCTCCACCTCTCTCCACAGCACATGAACCACTCACCTTCTCTTTCTTGCTTATCAGAGTGGTGGGATGTATTGGCACACCACGGAGTCTACACTTCTTTAAAGCACTTATTGAACCAATATTAAATGCAGAGAATTAATCTATATACCCCAATTTTCCTGATAACCAATTGATTCTTTTTTATTTTATTTTATTTTATTTTATTTTTTGAGACATGGTCTATTTACTCCTGGCTGTCTTAGAACTCTATATGCAGATCAGGCAGGTCTCAGATTCACAAAGATCCTCCTGCCTCTGCCTTTTTCTTTCCCCACATATTTTTGTTTTTGTGGATTTTTGTTTGTTTTCTGAGACAGGGTCTATGTACTCCTGGCTGTCCTGGAACTGGCTATGTAGACTAGACTGACCTCAATCCAAAGAGATCTGCCTGCCTCTGCCTTCTGAGTGCTAGAATTAAAGGTATGGGTGCGCCACTACCCTCGCCTGATCAGTTCTTTTTAAGTACTGAGATTTATTTGTTTTCTATACCTCTGTATTCATGTATATATGTATTTTTGTGACAGGGATCAAACCCAGAGCCTTATTCATGGTAAGCACACACTTTAACACTGAACTTTACTGCATGCGCACGCGTACATATACACAAACTTAATTTTTACTAGCTTCTTTTCCTAATATTAAGTACTTTTTCCCCCCTAATTTGACATAGAGAAAAGTTAATTTGTGTTTTAAAATATCAGGCTTAATTCCTACATTAGTTTTTCTGTGACTGCTGTAAAAATTAACACACAGTTTGGTAACAACAGTTCATTCTCTTAGCAGAGGCCAGAAATCCAAAGTCAATGTAGCAGGACTTTGCCCCTCCGGTGGCTCTGGACACGCATGCATTCTTTCCCTCTCCGGTTGCTGGTGGCTGCCAGCATTCCTTGGTTTGTATCTGCAGGACTCCATCTCTGAAGACTAGCACCTTCAAATCTCTCTGCTCCTCCTTGTAGCCTACTCCACCTAAGATCTCACTGTATTCTATCCTTGACCTTGTAAACATCCTCAGTTTCCTGAGTAAGTGAAATTATAGGCATGTATCACTGTTGCAACTGTTTTCTTCCTTTAAAAATGCAATTTTGTTTTACTGAGTTATATTAACAATTAGAAATTGTCTATACAAGATATACAGCACAATGATTTTCTGTATATCATTGTACATGGTTATCATTTGTGTCTATTTGGAGGGGTGCTACCCTTGAGAGTTATTTTCAGCAAATTTCAAAGAAAAGATGTAAGCACAGAACTGTGTTTTCTGTGGATCCTAAGACTGTCTTCTCTCTCAGGGGAGACTTTGTTAAATTGTAGCAAGGTAGAAGTGTGCACACATGCTGGGTGGGCAAGAAATCTGGGGACTCGACTCATCTATAACCTAACCACGGCCTGCGGCTGTCTTCTTGTTCTTTTGATGGCACAACTAAGTTGTGGACTCTCTTTTTTTGTTTGTTTGATTTTTTTGTTTGTTTGTTTTTGTTTTTTTGTTTTTTCGAGACAGGGTTTCTCTGTGTAGTTTTGGTGCCTGTCCAGGATCTCACTCTATAGATCAGGCTGGCCTCAAACTCACAGAGATCTACCTGCTTCTGCCTCCCAAGTGCTGGGATTAAAGGCGTGCGCCACCACTGCCCAGCTAAAATAAAGAATTTTTAACATTTAAAAAAAAAAAGAAGAAACAGTTTTATTCATTGTGCTGTATATTAGATTCTCGTGTATTATTCTCTTATGTCCACTCTTTTTTTGAGTTGAGGTCTTCTTTCTCCTGTTGTGTCTTGAATTGTTTGAATGTATCTTCCCTGCTGAAGAATAAGGCCCATGCAGAAAGAGATGGTTTAGACTGTTTTGATTTTCCCTGTGTACCCAGTGCCAAGGACAGTGCCTGATCATACCAAGTGTGACCTACGTATCTGATGGCTTATTCCAATCTGGACAGTCTGCTTGTATTGTTAGATTGTTGTCTCCTTAGTTTGGGATTTTCCATAGCAGTTAGCGTGTCTTGCTGTTACCTGGCTTTTACATTATGTCCTGTTCTTTGGAGGGTGCCTTTACCTCTTGCCTTAGTGGGGAAGGACCCTAGGAAAGAAATGACTGCAGAGTAGCACAGGCAGGAAATGGGAGCAGGTGGAGTTCACTGATGCATGACCACCCAATGGAAAGGGAAAGCGGCTCTTATTAGGCAACGTCGTTGTTTTCCATATCACTGAATGCTGAACAAATTTTATCTATAAATGGGCATGAAATAGATTTTTTATTTGTACAGCTGAGGAAATATTTGAACACTTGATTTTACTTGAATGTAATAATGGGAATTCTATAGTCTATGAAAGAGCAAGTTAAAAATTGACAGCTATAACTTACACCAATGACAGTGTCTTGTTTAAACAGACACCTAACACTTTGAGGAAGAAAAGCCAGTGAGAAACAGTGAAAAGCTATTTAATTTTGAATATACTAGGCACTTGTAGGCTTAGTGGGAGAGTTCTTGGCTAGCATGTCCAAAGCCTTAGGTTCTGTCTACAGCATAGCAAAACCAAGTTTTTGTTTTTGTTTTTGTTTTGTTTGTGGTTTTTTTTTGAGATTGGGTTTCTCTGTGTAACAGTCTTGGCTGTCCCAGAACTTGCTTTGTAGACCAGGCTGGCCTCAAACTCTCAGAGATCCACCTGCCTCAGCTGGGGTTAAAGGCATGTGCTGCCACCACCTGGCCTCAAGTTACTTTTTTAAAAAAGGGTTATTGACCTTTTATGCATCTAAGACTAAATCAGCACTCAGCATAGGACATACATCTATAATCCCAACCGAAGCAGAGGATTGCTGCAAGTTAGAGGCCATATATGGTCTATATGGTGAGACCTGTCCCAAACAACAGGGAATAGAGACATGGCTCAGCCTTTAAGAATGCAGACGGTTTTCCAGAGGACCAGAGTTCAGTACCCAGCACCCACGTTAGGTACTTCACAAACCACCTATAACTCCATCCCCAGGGGGATCTGATACCTCTGGCTTCTGTGGGTACCTGCACTACTCACAAACACATACATGTAATTAAAAATAAAATTAAAGCCAGGCATGGTGGTGTGCTCCTTTAATCCCAGCACTCGGGAGGCAGAGGCCAGTTTGAGGATAGCCTTAGCCTGGTCTATATATCGATTTCTAAGATAGCCAGAGCTACACAGAAACCTTGTCTTGAAAAACCAAAATAATAAGAATAAGAATAAGATAACACTATCCTCCTAAAATTGAGCTATAATAACATACTGTTTCAGTTATAGAATCAAAACTGATCATATCAATATCATGAATTTCTTCATTTCCTTCACTTATAATTTTTTTTTTATTTTCCCCACAAGATTATTAGGTGTTTCAAGAATATTGTTTGGATTTTTACATACATACTTAAAATAATTTTACGTGTATGAGTGTTCGCCTACATGTATGTGTGTGCACCATGTGCATACCTAGTACCTGAGGATGCCAAAGAGGGCAGCAGATCCCCTGAAACTGGGGTTGTGAACTGCCACGTAGATGTTGGAAACAGAACCAAAGTCCTCTCTAAGAGCAGCAAGTGTTCCTAACCCCATCTCTGCAAACCCCATTCCCACTTATACTTTTGAGTCAGCTAGGTAGAAATCCAGTGTCAGATATCAAATCAGCCATGATGAATTTTGCCATTAGTATACAGCTACAAGTTTGTAAGGTTTAGCAACATGGAAGAAGGTGAATAAAAAAATAGCAACCGAGCTTAACATTTTTGAACATCTTTGCTTTTTTTTGTTCATTTATTTAGAAAACCTTAAGAGGTCTGTTTTTACATCTGTAGTTGTTTTGGGCTAGTAGCTGATGTGAACTTATATTTGCATAACACTTATGTATACGTGTGCATGTGTGTTAGGAGGCATTATTTTACTATATAGCCCATACTGGCCTCCCACTCAGTGTGCAGCAGGTCTCCTGCCTCAGCCTCTGGAGTGCTGAGATTACAGGCATGGGCCGCTCACCCAGTTTGTGTCTTCATGCCGACTCTGTTATGTTACTGATTTCTAATAGACTATTACATTGTATAAAGGGTGTATATTTTATAATTAGTATTTAAAAATGTAAATATAGCTCACTCTAAAATTAAGTTTTTGGTTTTACAATAAAAGGAAGATCTGAGCATAATTTTAATAGTCTTTTAAAATGTGTGTTTGGAAGTTTTGGTTTTTTTTTGTTTTATTTCCTTTTGTTTTTTTGTTTTTGTTTTTTTTTTTTTTTTTGGTATAGCTTCTTGCTGTGTAGTCCAGACAGGTGTCATACTTGCTCTTCCTGCCTCAGCCTCCTGAATATTGGGATGTATGGTACCATATCATGACTTTATTATATTTTGGAACATTGTGTAAACATATAGTCTGTTGATTGTTAATGTGACATGTATCAGTAAAACAGATATTGTCTCTGCATGACAGGCTTCATACACAGACCTAAAGATTATACTGACTATACGTAGTAAGTCACTGGAAGTAAATCTGCAGCCATACGGATTTTCAGATTTGTCTATAAGGCCCATCTGAAAAGATGAATAGAAATGATTGGTGTATTTTTTGTTGTTGTTGTTTTTGTTTTGAGACAGGGTTTCTCTTATGTAGTTTTCCTGGCTGTCCTTAAACTTGCTATGTAGATCAGGCTGGCCTTGAACTCACAGAGATCCTCCTGCCTCTGCCTCCTGAGGGATTAAAGGCATGTGCCATTATGTCTAGCAGTGTATACGAGTATTTCAGAAATTAATATATGTCTGCAATTCAACTGATGATCATATATACAGCTGATATCGTAGTAATCCTGATAAATTTGAGGAAGGTGGTAAGCAGTAGTGATGTGCATTAATGCTGTATATGCATTATGGCATGCATGTGTGTTTGCAGTGCTGGGAATTAAAACCACAACCTCCTGCAAGCTGGGCAGGGACTCCAGTGCTGAAGTAGACTGCCAGCCCTGCAATGCATTCTTATGATTTTTAATACTTGAAATAACTTAGAATTGCTCATCAGATCTTTATAAAACAAGGACCTTTGGATCCTAAAGGAACTACTTTAATGAGAGCAAAGGACATAATTACCATATAGATAGATTTAAATTGTGGGTTCTAGTATATTTGTGATTTTGTTGTTGTTGTTTTGTATTTTTTTTTTTTTTTGGAGACAAAGTCTTACTATTTAGCCCTGGCTGGCCTGAAGCTGGGTATGTAACTATGTAGATCAGGCTAGCTTTGAACTCAGAGATCTGCTTGTCTTCCTCCAGAGTGCTGGGATTAAAGGCACCACAACACCTGACCTTCAGTGGATTTGAAAAGCCATTATTTCCTTTTTTTTTTTTTCCCACCCCAGGACCTCATATAAATGTACTAAGCAAGTGCTGTACCACTTACCTAAGTCTCTAGCCCTCCATTTTTTTTTTTCTGAAGACTATTAAATAATTATGGACAATCTCTTTGATTTTGAAATAAGGTCACTAATTTTTTTGTTCAAACTGTAAAAGAAAGTTCTGATCAAGCCACCATCTGAACTCATTGAATCTAAATGAATGGAATTTAGATCAATGGAGTTGTGTTGTATATTTTCCCTCAAGAGATTTAAAAATAATAACCTCAACTGTATTAATACTAAATGTACTCAGCAATTCAGATGAAATATAGCAATTAGTAAGCAAGTGCAAGATTTATTGATGAGGGCTGGGAGTGTAACTCAGTGACAAAGAACTGGCCTGGTATGTGCCAGGACCTGAGTTTGATCAGTCCAAACAAAAAGGGACTTCCCTTACAGAAGGGAAGGTCTGTAAGAGAGCCTAACCAAACCTAGAAACATTTCCTGCCCAGAGGATGGGAAGGACTTTGAGAGGCAGGAGCTGCGTGGTTACTGTCACGTCACTGTGGTTTAAAAGTAAGAGCCGGACATTGCATGAGTTGGCTGTTTGAAACCTGGGGCTTATGCAGGGTCGCTTGGCTCGGCCTGGGAGGAGGGGACTGGACCTGCCTGGACTGAGTCTACCAGGTTGATCTCAGTCCTCGGGGGAGTCTTTGCCCTGAAGGAGGTAGGAATGGGGGGCGGGAGGGGGGAGAACAAGGGAATCCGTGGCTGATATGTAGAACTGAATGGTTTTGTAAAATAAAATTTAAAAAAATCCAATTAAAAAAAAAAGTAAGAGCTGGAAACACTACTAAGCTCTGTATTTGAGAATGTGTACACAGATGTTTGGGAATGGAAAAGCAAAACTGTGAAAGCACATCCTGGCTTAGAAACTTCTTTGTTTATTTATTGAGGCAGTCTAACTATGTATCCTTGAGTGGCCTGGGTCTCTGTGTAAACCAGCTGCCGCTTACCCCAAGTGCTGGGATTACATGCATGTACCACCATACCTGGCCAGAAATTGAGCTTTAAATCTTCATTCGCTAAGAAATTGGAACATTGTTGTTAAAATTGGTGTATTAATGATCTTGGTAGCACAGAATAAGTGCATAACTGACTTCCTTGAACATATTTGAAATCACTCTTTGATATTTTCTAGAATGACTGGCAACTTTCTGTGTAGAGAAAAAGGCACCATAGTATACTAGCATTTTACAGTAGTGTGCACTATGGGCTAAGAAAGCCATTTAACTACATGAGCTGGTATTTCTAATATCTAATGAGACTGTGAGCAAGTTTTCAGACTTGATTATTTTACTCATTTTTAAAATGAAAACCAGTTATCTTAGATAATTTCTAAAGCATGATCCACTTCTAAAATGCTCCCCCGTTATTTCCCACTCCCCAAAAGTTAGCAGTTCCGGTAGGTATAGCTCATTGTGGATTTAATTTTATTTCTCTTGTGTCTGAGATGTCAGACATCTTTTCTTTATTGGTTCATTGTTTCATTTGTCTTTATTATTGGTGAAATACCTTTTGCCAATTTTTAAACTGATTTTGTCTTCTTTCTACATTATGAAAATTCTCTCTATATAAATTACATAATATATATTCTGGATATAAGCCCAGTATATAAATAAATACGTGTGTGTGTGTGTGTGTGTGTGTGTGTGTGTGTACACATATAAATATACATATTTATTTATTTTTCACTTTTAACATGAAGAGGTCAAATTAGATGTTCTAAAGTATGAACCACCTCTAACATGCTGTCTTTGTATTTCACATTAGGACTTTTTTGCTAGTAAGTGTTTACAGAAGTGAGGCAGATGGCTATAAAGAAATCTCTGTATTTGTTCCTGTGAGAGGATTCATTTGTGTGGCAAAGAAGCATATTGTTTAAGTTTTGTCTCTGAAATTCAAGTAAAATGCTTACAATAATATCTCCAGTGATTTATGTATGTGTATTTAGTGGCGAACATACATTTTTCATTCTTAAAATTTTTATCCTTATAATGTGGCATTGTTCGTGTTTGGAGTATATTTAGAAATGGGGAGGAATTGCCAAATTTTGTAAACAGCATTTTTGTTTTCAAGAATAGTTTTTGGAGCTGGAGAGATGGCTCATTGGTTAAGAGCACTGGCTGCTCTTGAGAGGACCTGGATTCTAGTCCAAGCACCCACATAGTAGCTTACAGTTCCAGAGGATCCAATGCTTTCTTCTGGCCTCTAAAGACACTTCACCGACATGGTATAGACATACACGCAGGCAAACACCCATACACGTAAAATAAAAATGACAAAATTTTTAAGGGGCTAGAAAGTTGGCTCAGTTGTCAAGAGCACATATTACTCTTGCAGAAGACCTGGCACTTCCCAGCATTCACATGGTGGCTCATAACCAACTTAATTGCAGTTGCAGGGGATTTCACACCCTTTTCTGACCTGCACGGGCACCAGGCACACATGTGGTACAATACAAATATGCAAGCTAAACATGTATGCATATAAAATAAAAATAAATGTTAACCTTTCTAAATAATAGGTTTCTGAGCCAGGCGGTGGTATTGCACACTTTTAATCCCAGCAGCACTCAGGAGGCAGAGACAGGTGAATCTCTGTGAGTTCAAGACTAGCCTGGTCTACAAGGCCAGGTCCAGGATAGCCAGGACTGTTACACAGAGAAACCCTGTCTTGAAAAACAAAAAAACAAAACAAAACAGAATAGGTTTCCATCTGGTATGGTGGTACATGCCTTTAATCCCAGCACTTTGGAGTCAGAAGCAATCAGATTTCTGTTAAATTCAAGTTCTACATATCAAGTTCCAGGCTAATCAGGGTCCTGTCTCAGAGAAAGAAAGGGAGGTGGTTAGTTTTCTGTGTAAGCACAGTACTTAGCCTAATTAGGGACCAATAATAGTTGCTGAATCTGCTTGGTCATGTATTATTTTAGTAGTTAGTAGTTGTGGGTGGTCATTTATCTAATACCCTCAATAGCTTGGCTGTGAGAGTTCAAAAGAAATATACTACAGAAAGTCCATACAGATTTAGAGAATTTGAGTGGAAGATGGAGTCATGGAAAGAAAGTTGTGTGAAGACCATGGTAACAGAACATGCCTGACGTTAATCCAAAGATACCAGGGGCGGAGGTAAAGCTGACAAGAAACCCTGGTGAAGAATGCTGTCATTCACTGTGGCCTTGACCACTCATTTTTAAAGTGGGCTTAATTGACGTTTAATCTACTTGCAATAAAATATACCTACTTTAACTGCAGTCCTGTGATTTCTGATAAATCAGTGATCATTATATAATCACTACCCAGAATTTCTTCATCACCAACAGAATTAATTCTTTATTATGCCTTTGTAGTCAGCCCCCAATCCCAGTCTTAAGTTTATATCTATTGATACAGATTAGTTTTGCCTTTTCTGAGAATTTTATATAAATGGAATTATATTGTTGTTTGAATTTTAAATGGTCTTATAATAAAAACCCATACCCAGATATTGGGGTAAATGCTGGAAGATCAGAGAGACAAAGGGACAAGCCATAGCCATCACCTCTTACCTCACCAACTCCTCAGCCCGAAAAAGCCTCTAGCTGAAAGTAACGCTTCTGCTGAAAAAGCCTTTAGTTCCTGTCTCCTCACACCTTATTTAGCTTTCTCTGCCCAGCTACCACTTCCTGGGATTAACGGCATGTGTGCTTCCCAGTACTGGGATTAAAGGTGTGTGCCACCACTACCTGGGATCTATGTTTAATCTAGTGGCTTGTTCTGTTCTCTGATCTTCAGGCCAAGTTTATTAGGGTACACAATATATCACCACATTATATAGCATATATTCTTCACAAAAGTTATGTTTCAGATATAATCTATCATGTGTATTTGTGCATGCATGTGTGTATATGTGTCTCTGTGAGTACATATGTGCTATGGTATGCATGTGGAGGTCAGAGGCCAACTTTCAGGAATTGAATCTCCCCTTCCTTGTTAAGGGAAGATCTCTCTTTTTCCTGCTGCCATCCTGATTACTCCAGCCCAGCTAGCCAGTGAGTGGATGATTTCTTGTCTTTGCCTCCCATCTGGCCATGGGAGTTACAGGTGTGAGTCAGTGGATGCCTTGATCCACAGGGTTGAACCTGGGTCGTTAGTCTTCCCAGTTAACACTTTGATTTGTTGAGCCTTCTCTCTGGCTCATAGGTGATATGTTAAAAAGATTTGACTTACCTTATTTTTAATTGTGTGTGTACATATATGTATATGTGTGAATGCAGGTGCCTACAGGGTCCAGAAGAGGGCATCAGGTTCCCAGGAGCTGGAATTACAGGTGGTTAGGAGCTGTCTGAAATGTGCTGGGAACTGAATTCAGGTCCTCTGCAAGGTAGTATGCACTCAACCACTGTGCCAGATCTCAGTGTGATGGTATTGGAGAGTACAACCTTTGGGTAATAATTAGATTATGAGAATGGAGCCCTCATAGACAAGATTAAGGCCCCCAAAGAACTCTTGATGCTCTACCATGTGAGGGTACAATGTCAAGACAGTCATCTTCAATCCTAGAAGAAAGACCTTACCAGCACCAGACAGTGCCAGCATAGTCATCTGGAACCTTTGGTTTCTAGAACTGTGAGAAATAAATTCCTGTTTATAAGCTACCCAGGAAAAGGTATTGATAGCTTTCTGAACAAAGTAGGGTATATGGATCCAATACTGGACTGTATTCTATTGCTCTATACCTCTGTGCTTATGATGGCCATCTTCTGTAGCTTTCTAGCAAGTCTGGAAGATCAGTATTTTATTTAATTCCCTCAACTTGCTCTTTTCAAATTTTTTCATTGCCTAGGTCATTCATATTTGCATGTGAGTCCTTTTTGAAAGATTTATTTCTTCATTATATATACAGTGTTCTGTTTGAATGTATGCTTGCACACCAGAAAAGGGCACCAGATCTCATTACAGATGGTTGTGAGCCACCATGTGGTTGCTGGGAATGGAACTCAGGACCTCTGGAAGAGCAGCCTTAACCTCTTAACCCTTAACCTCTGAGCCATCTCTCTAGCCCCCGCATGTGAGACTTAAAATCAGCTTGGCAGCATATGACTTGTGGCTCCATTTACTTCAAAAGCTGAGGCAGGAGAGTCACTTGAATCCAAAAGTTTCTGCGCCCAGCTCAGGCAAAAAAGAGAGATCCTGAAACAGACAACTTAAAAAGTAATACCAAAAAAGAAAAAAAGAAATCAGCTTTCTAGTTTCTACTAAACAAGATGTCTTAGTCATTGTTCTCTTGCTGTGAAGAGATACCATGACCAAGGCAACTCTTATAAGAGAAAGCATTTAATTGGGGGGCTTGCCTACAGTTTCAGAGGTTTAGCTCATTATCATGGCACAGGGAGCATGGAAGCTTGCAGGCAGTCATGGTGCTGGAGAAGTAGTTGAGAGCTGCATCCTGATCCACCCACAGAGCTTGCAGGTGACACTTGGCTTGGCTTGGCCTTTTGAAACCTCATAGCCCACCCCAAGTGACACACTTCCTCCAACAAGACCACACCTCCTAATCCTTCTCAAATAATGCTACTCCCTGCTGACTAAGCATTCAAATATATGAGCCTTTGGGGGCCTTTCTTATTAAAGATTATTATATCTTTAGATTAATCTGAGGCAAAAGGTTTAAGATCTTGAGTGGGAAACACTGGCGACTATGCTTAAGCGCTTCCTTGGAAGATTTGAGTGGACTATCTCCATGTGGACTGTAGTTGTGGTGGTTGATAGAATTGTTGAAACCTTCTAGATCTGTATTGATTTTTTTTCTCATTCTACCATTTTTTTAGAAAAGTAGGTTATATATTATAGTTATGACTGGATTTATCTATTATTTTTCTTTTATTTCTGTTCATTTTGTTTTATGTGTTTTGAAACTACTGTAATGAGATACATACGCATTTATAATGGCTATAGCTTCCTGGTGTATTTACCCTTTTGTTGTGGGATATTTGATTGCACAGTGACACTCCAAGACTGTTAATAAAGTTAAACCTTGAATCAAGGGGTGGAGTCCACGACTAGCTAACCGGAATTAGTCATAGAGGATTTGGAGGGCCCAGATACAGAGGCACAGGAAGAACAGGGAGGGGTTTGGAGAGATTTGCAGCCTTTTCAATCTGGGAAGGTGGAGAAACAGGGTCAGCTAGTTGTTCTTCCGTTGCTTTCTTGATTTTGTACCCCAATATCTGAATCCCGAGTTTTTATTAGTAATAGAACAATTTAGATAATTGTTACTGTGAAACTTCCTCAAGTCTAGAAGTAATTTTTATGTAAGCTTTTGACCTAATGTTAATATAAGTCCTCCATTTATTTTCATAGTTTTCTCATGGTATCTTTCCTTTCCTTATCCCCATTCTCCTTCCCTTCAGTGAATCCCTTTCTTCTTCCTTGTTTTGTGAGACTGTTCTTCACTAAATTGCTCAGACTGATCTTGAACTCTTGGGCTTAAGTGATCTTCCTAGCTTAGTTTCTCAAATATCTGGGACTCTAGGTATCAAATTACTAAGATGGCTCAGTACTTTTAAGTTTCAGCATATTTCTGGCTTTATGCTTAAGGTGAGTCTATTGGGACTGGGTTGTTTCTTCGAGATACATAGCAAGCTTCATAAAAGTCTCGGAACAATGTTGAAATATTTTATTGGATTAGAAGGACTGTGGCTTTTGTTATTAGGGAACCTGGGAAAAAGTACATGAGAACTATTCTATTTTTTTGTCTTTATGGGTTTAAAATGATTTTTAAGAAGTTTAATAATTTCTTGTTGCTGTATTTTTTTATTTATTCTTTGTGTCTTTCACGTTATGCATCTCCATCCCATTCATTTCCCTGTCCCTTCGTATCCGTCCTCTGCCCTTGCAACCCCCCCCCCAGTAATATAAAATGAAATTTAAAAGGAAAAGGAAAAGAAAAGGAAAAATTGATCTGGTCATGGAAGCTGCAGTGTGAATCATGCAATGAACTCTTTTGTCCATATATCTTTACTTGCAAGAGTTCATTGCAAAGAGTCACTGGTCTGGTTTGAGGCCTCTGGTTTCTGCTACACTGTTGATGCTGGGCCCTCACTGGGACTCCTCTTGGTTATCCTGTTGTTGCTCTGTGTCATGGAGATCTTGCAGTGTTGGGTCTGCAGGACTGGTACCTTCATGTGCTCCAACAGATCACAGATGGGGTGGATGTTAAGATGAGTCAAGTCATAACCTAGGTAGTTGCAGGGTTGGTCAGCCCACCAGCCTCCCTTGTCTCCACCACCAGGGTGAGCTCTCCAGCATTGCCCTGCTTAGTTTACCTCTTGCAGGGATGAGCAGTGGGTGGGGCCAGTTTTCCCACTTTCATATCCTCAGGGTTGGTTCTCCCACACCTACACCTTCAGGGCCAGCTCTACTTTGTTGCCCAGGCATGATATAGGGGCCACTCTCCTGCTCTTATGACCTTAGGGCCAGCTCTCCCACCTACCTCAGGTGTTGATGGGTGAAGGTGAGATGGGGTGGGGGAGGGCCTCTCTCCCCACCCATGCTGCAACATGACAGATGAGTAATGGGGATAGCTCTCTCATGCTCACAACTTTGGGGCTGGCTCACTCACACCTCCACCAATGGGGTTGGCTCTATTGTGTTGCCCAGGTGAGGTGCAGGGCCTGCTCTCCCAAGTGTTTAGTTGCTGTATTTTTATGGTAACTTCCTTGAAATCTTGTGACACCAACATATGGGTTATTTTTTTTTTGTACCAGTAACAGTGTTTAGGACAATTGTCTTTGGTCCTTTGGTTAGAGAAACTGAGTTTTCCTCAGCTGTTTTGCTGTTCTACACTGTTGACAGTTCCAGATGATATGGTACTGTAGCACTTGGTAGAAAACATAGGTAGCCAGAAATCTCTAAGAATTCGGTACTGGCTCATTCATCACTTAAACCTAAATCAACTTGCCCTGTTTTCTTCAGCCCAAATTTTCTGGGAGGTGCCTTTGGTTTTGGTCCAGGCTTTTTGGTTGCAATTAGAAAAAAGAAGAGGCTTGTATCATCTTGTTTGGAACCACTGTCTCTTGTTGGATATTAGTTTCTGTATATTTTAATAACAATATTGATTAACTTGCCCTGTTCATTTTGTTTTTCAGACCAATGAAGAGAAAACAATGTCTGCCAACCTAAAATATCTTTCCTTGGGAATTTTGGTGTTTCAGACTACCAGTCTGGTTCTAACGATGCGTTATTCTAGGACTTTAAAAGAGGAGGGTCCTCGTTACCTATCTTCTACAGCAGTGGTTGTTGCTGAATTTTTGAAGATAATGGCCTGTATCTTTTTAGTCTACAAAGACAGTAGTAGGTATCTAGGGTGTTTTTTTGCTTTTAATTTATTTGACTAGTTTAATTTATATATATGTAAATATATTTGTGACTACACATTTGATTTCTTGCATTATTTAATTTCTGTAGATATTATTTAAATTCTCTAAACATTTCAATATTAAAAAAAATTATTAAGACAGGGACCAGGGGAGGGGCTCAGCTGATAAAATGCTTGCCATGCAGGTGTGAAGACCTGAGTTTGGCTCTTCAGCACCCACATAAATGCTGGGTGTGGCAGTGGGAGCTTGTCACTTCAGCACTTGGAGGCAGAGATAGGAGGACCACAGGAGAAGCTTGAGGTTCAGTGAGGCCTTGTCCAAAATAAGGTAAAGAGCCACTTAGGAGGACAGCCAACATCAACTCATACACACACACACACACACACACACACACACACACACACACACACAAAATTGTATTAGTACCGATTTTACTTGGTTGGTACTAAAGCCATTCTGGTGTTTTTATTTTATTTATTTATTTATTTGGTTTTGGGTTTTGTTTCTTTTTTCCGTTTTTTTTTTTTTTTTTGTTAAGAAATTTTTTATTCATTCCACATACCAATCACAGATCCCTCCCTCATTTTTCCTCCCGCTGCCCCCCAGCCTTCCCTCTTAGCCCACCCCCCATCCCCTCCTCCAGAAAGGTAAGGCCTCCCATGGGGTGTCAGCAAAGCCCAGCACATTCAGCTGAGGCAGGTCCAAGTCCCTCCCCCTGCAGCAAGAAGGGCTCCAAAAAGCCAGTTCATGCACCAGGGGTAGATCCTATTCCCACTGTCAGGGGACCCTCAAACAGACCAAGCCCATGCAGAGGGCCTAGTTTGGTCCCATGCAGGCTCCACAGCTGTCAGTCCAAAGTTCATGAATTCCAACTGACTTAGTTCGGTTGTATCTGTAGGTTTCCCCATCATGGTCTTGATGCTCCTTGCTCATTGAATTCCTTCCTCCCCCTCTTCTGGTGGACTTCTGGAGCTCGGCCTGGTGCTTGGCTGTGGCTCTCTGCATCAGTTTCCATCAGTTAGTTACTAGATGAAGGCCCTATGATGACAGTTAGGGCATTCACCAATCTGATCCCTGGGGTAGGCCAGCTCAGGCACCCCCTCCACTACTGCTAGTAGTCTAAGCTGGGGTTATCCCTGTGGATTCCTGGGAACTTCCCTAGCACCAGGTTTCTCTCTATCCCCATGATGTCTCCCTCTATCATGGTATCTTTCATTTTATTTATTTATTTATTATGTATACAGTAGTCTGCCTGCATGTGTCCCTGCAGGCCAGAAGTGGGCACCAGATCTCATTACAAGTGGTTGTGAGCCACCATGTGGTTGCTGGGAATTGAACTCATGACCTCTGGAAGAACAGTCGGTGCTCTTAACCACTGAGCCATCTCCCCAGCCCCGGTATATCTTTCATTGCTCTCCCACTCCATCCCTGTTCCAGCTGACCATCCCATTCCCCCATGCTCCCATTCCCAACCCCCTAACCTCCATTGCCTCCCCCTCACCTCCATTTACTCAGGAGATCTCATCTATTTTCCCTTCCCAGGGCGATCCATTCATCCCTCTTAGGGTACTCCTTGTTACCTAGCTTCTCTGGAGCTGTGGGTTGTAGTCTGGTTATCCTTTGGTTATCCTATGAGTGAGTACATACTCTGTTTGTCCTTCTGAGTCTCGGTTACTCACTCAGGATGTTATTTTCTGGTTCCATCCATTTGCCTGAAAATTTCATGATGTCATTGTGGTTTTTTTTTTTTTTTAACTGCTGAGTAGTACTCCATTGTTTATATGTGCCACATTTTCTTTATCCATTCTTCAGTTGAGGGGCATCTAGGTTGTTTCGAGTTCTGGCTATTACAAATAATGCTTCTATGAACACAGTTGAGCAAGTGTCCTTGTGGTATGATTGAGCATGCTTTGGATATATGCCCAAGAATGGTATAGCTGGGTCTTGAGGTAGATTGATTTCCAATTTTCTGAGAAACTGCCATACTGATTTCCAAAGTGGCTGTACAAGTTTGCATTCCCACCAACAGTGTAGGAGTGATCCCCTTGCTCCAACATAAACTGTTATCAGTGGTTTTGATTTTAGCCATTCTGAGAGGTATAAGATGGTATCTCGCCGGGCAGTAGTGGCGCACACCTTTAATCCCAGCACTTGGGAGGCAGAGCCAGGTGGATCTCTGTGAGTTCAAGGCCAGTCTGGGCTACCAAGTGAGTTCCAGGAAAAGGCGCAAAGCTACACAGAGAAACCCTGTCTCGAAACCACCCCCCTCCAAAAAAAAGAGATGGTATCTCAGAGTCATTTTGATTTGCATTTCCCTGATGATTAAGGATGTTGAGCAATTCCTTAAATGTCTTTTGGCCATTTGAGATTCTTCTGTTGAGAATTCTTTATTTAGCTCTATAGCCCATTTTTTCATTAGATTGTTTGGTATTTTACTGTCTATTTTCTTGAGTTCTTTATATGTTTTGAGATCAGCCCTCTGTCAGATGTGCAGTTGGTGGTGTGCCACCACCACTTGGTCATTTTTCCGCTTTTAAAGTGAGAAAACCGAGGCCTCTAAAGGAGCTCCTGACTTCTTCAGAGACGCTTTGACTGATTTCCCTGTTTTGTTTCTTCTAGAGTGCAGTGTGAGAACACTGAACCGAGTACTGCACGATGAGATTCTGAATAAACCCATGGAAACACTTAAGCTTGCTATTCCATCAGGGATATACACTCTTCAGAATAACTTACTCTATGTGGCACTGTCAAACCTGGATGCGGCCACTTACCAGGTACCTAAGATACGTCCTAATTGCCCTTTTAAAAAGCGAACAAACAAAAACCCCAAACATTAATACTGCTCTTTCCTTTTTTAGGTTACATATCAGTTGAAAATACTTACAACAGCGTTATTTTCTGTGTCTATGCTTGGTAAAAAATTAGGTGTGTACCAGTGGCTCTCCCTGGTAATTCTGATGGCAGGAGTTGCTTTTGTACAGGTAATTATTCAAGATAAGTATGCCTTTCATTTCTATCACAGTTTGAAGAACTGACTTATTTCGTGTAGAGAATATGGTTCCATTACTTGTTCAAGCAAGTAAATGCTGACAGAAACTTTTCGTGGCTCCCCACAAGCAAATACTGCTTTGAGAATATGTGATAAAAATAAATAAACATGAATGAATTTTTCATAGTAAAGAACTGAACAGTTGGGCTGTGGCATAGCTTACTGGCAGAGGGCTTGCTTTGGTCCTCAGTAGCACACAAACATACACACATCGTTGTGTTTTTTAGCCCTGGATGACCTGGAGCTTCCTTTGCAGATGAGTCTGTCCTCAAACTCTGGTAACTCTCCTGACTCTGCCTTCTGAGTGCTGAGATTACAAGGCATGTGTTACCATGCCTGGCTTTTTTTTTTTTTTTTAATTGTATGTGTCTGTGGGTGTATGTGTGTGTGTGTAGAGGCCAGAAGAGGGCCTTGGATGGCCTCTATCACTCTCTGCCAATTATTTTAAAGCAGAGTCTCTCCCTGAGCCTTTTCGTCGGCAGGGTGGAAGCTAGCAAGCCCCAGTGATCTTCCTATTTCTGCCTTCTTCTGAGATGATGTTAGAGGTGTTCACAGGATACACAGCCTGTTATGTGGGTTTTCAGACCCACACTGTGGTCCTCATTATTACACAGCACACACTCTTCACTGCTGAGCTAGCTCTAAAGATATATATCTCCATCTTTTAGACCTTAGATTTGTTTTTAAACTGTATATATATGTGTGTAAGCCTGCATGAGTTTATACCATGTTAATTCATAAGCCCATGGAAGCCAGAAGAATGCATCAGATCCCCTGGAACTGGAGTTACAAATAGTTGTGACCTAAAATGTGGTTGCTGGGAACCAAACCCAGGTCCTTTGCGAGAGCAATGAATGATCTTAACGGCTGTGCTATCTCTCCAGCCCCTATATTTCGTTTATTTTCAGAGAAGGTCTCACCATGTAGCTTTGAGCCCACCAACTGCTTCAGTCTTGAGAGTGCTGGGATTGTAGATGTGAATCAGAACGCTTGACAAGAGAGAGAAGAAGGAAGGAACAATTCAAGAAAATAAGACATGGCACAAAAAATAAGACAGGTTTAAAAAAAAGGCAAAACAAAACAAAAAAACAGCAAATAAAAGAAAGAAGCTTCAGTTTGATGAGAACCATGGAACCTCTGAGATCATTGGCGATCCTCTGATCCCTTTAACATCTACTGTCTTTGTTGATAGTGTTTTTTTCTAACTCTCAGAGCTTTCTAATGATTCCTTATTCTTAGTCTTCATGGAGTCATTGTCCCAACTTTAGCATTCCTTTTTTGTTTCGTGTGTTTGTGCATATGATGTATTTGTGTGTACGTGCTTGGTAGCCACCTAAGATAGCGGCTACACTGTTAGTAGAGACATAGCATGTTTCTGTCCTCACAGAAAGCATGCTGGGTAGTTACAGAGGAGAGGGCCAAGGGAGAAAGGGGACAGTTTCAAGAGTCAAGGACTTAGTCATCAGCATCATGTTGTTGCAGTGAAGACAAACCGAGTAGGAAGTGAATCTTCCATTCTTAAAAGGTGTTTAAGGGGGCTGGAGAGACGGCTCAGTGGTTAAGAGCACTGGCTGCTCTTCCAGAGGGCCCGGTTTAATTCCCAGCACCCACATGGTGGCTCACAACTGTCGGTGACTACAGTTCCAGGGGACCCAATACCCTACACAGGCATACACACAGGCAAAAGCACCAATGCACATAAAAATGAAAACAAATAATTTTTTAAAAGGTGTTAAAGCCTGTATGGTAGCACATACCTATAATCCCCTCACTTGGGAGGCTGAGATAAGAGGATTGCTATGAGTAAAAGCTAGCCTAGACTATGTAATTTACTCCCTCACCCTCACCCCCTAAAAACCTATTTAACATTGAAAAGTCTCCAGTAACTATGAGAAATATGATTTCAACACTACTGGACATAGAGATAAATTCAGATGTAATAAGAGTAGATAGATGACTTCAATGCCTAACTCTCATCAATAGGTAGATCATTAACAAAAGTAATCAACAGACGAGAATTAAACATACAATAGACCAAACATACTTATCTGGTAGAGATACAGAATATTCTATCTAAAGGTAAACAATACAGATTCTTAGATATCATGGAATTTTCTCCAAAGTAGATCACATTTTAGGTCATAAAACAAATGTTAAAAGCTGCAAAAGACAAAGAATAAATTTTAAAAAAAGCCTCCCTTCAGTCCCCCACCCCAATAAAAAAACCTGTAAAAAAATTATTAATATGTGGGTAATGTAATTGAGGAATATTTCAATTACTGCTATATAGAAACTTTTGAGTTTTATGTGGAACCACAAAAGACCCTGCATAGCAAAATCGTTCCTAAGTAAAAATAGCAATGCTAGCTATGTATGATTGTTCCTGCTTATAATCTTAGCACTTAGGCTGAGGCCAGAGAGTTGCCATGAGTTTGAGGCCATCTTGGGCTACCTCATGAATTAGGCTAGTGTAGGCTACAGTGTAAGGCCCTGCCTCTACCTGCCCTGTGGTACATAAGTTTCTCCGGTCCCATCTGGCCCCACAGCCCTGTGTTTTTCCACTCCTGCTCAGCCCTGCAGTCCCACAGCCACTTATAAAATAATCATTCAGAGGCTTAATATTAATTGTAAATTATATGGTCAGAGTTCTTGCTAGCTAGCTCTTATAACTTAACTCAACCCATTTCTATTAATCTATATGTTGCCACATAGCCATGGCATTACCAGTCTGCTGGCACCTTGTTGCCCCTTCGGCAGCAGGCTGACATCTCCTTGACTCCACCCTTCTTCCTCTTGTCTTCAGTTTGAGTGTACCACCTAACCTTATCCTGCCCTGCCATAGACCAGTACAGCTTTATTTATCAACCAATCTGAGCAGCACATATTCATAGTGTACAGAAAGATATCCCATAGCACTTCCCCTTTTCTGTCTAATCAAAAAGAAAGGTTTTAATTTTAACAAAGTAAAATTATATATAGTAGAACAGTTATCAGGCAAGAATTATATTTACATTACCTAGTTTATTTATATTTAAAGAAAATATTCTATCATCTATCCTATATTTGTGAGTTTAAAGTTTTATATCCAATTTATTTTTTATAATAACCAATGAAAATTAAAACTATCCAGTCTGTAATTATATCAAAGACCCCAGAAGGATATAATATTACCTGAGTAAACAGGAAATGCATTGTAAGTAATTTCCATACTTTTAGAAATGACAGAGCCATTTGGCTATCTGGACAGTCACCCAAAGTTCCTCTGTAACGTTGGGGCACCTATCTTTAACCTACAGGCCTAGAGTCCAGGAAATTTTAAGACAAAGTTCGTCAGTCGCTTCTTCCTGTGTCCTGCAGAATGTCTGGCAGTTTCTTCTGTGAAGCAGGAACCTAAAGGACCATCTCTCCTTGCAAAGTTCAGGAGTCATTTTTCTATGGGTCCTATATGTCCAGTTCATACAACATATTGTCAAGCAGTTTAGGCAAGAGCAGTTTCTTGCCCAAATGGCTAACTTTGCCAGAAAGCAAACTCCATATGGAGTTTCTTTGATGCCTATCATCTTCTCTGAAGTAGATTGGTGCTGCCAGGAGCAGACATGTTTTAATGTCTAGAAAAGTCTAATTCTTAAAACATTTTAAATGTCATATTTTGTAGGTCTTTGAAGTGTCTTAAGATTACTTATCTAGTTGAAATATATCTTTGTATACTTAAAAAAATTTAGCCGGGTGTTGGGGCTCATGTCTTGAATCCCAGCACTGGGGAGGCAGAGGCAGGCGGATCTTTGTGAGTTCGAGGCCAGCCTGGTCTACAGAGAGAGATCCAGGACAGGCACAAAGCTACATAGAGAAACCCTGTCTCGAAAAACCAAAAAAAAAAAAAAACAAAAAACTTTAATTAACATGACTATAAGTTTGAATGTCATAGATGACTATTAATCTGTATTTCTTAATTATATTTTACAATTTTAAATGAATTGCATAAACATAATACCTTAACCAGGAGTAGAAATATATATATATATAAAACAAAATTAATTTTAAATTTGTATCAGTAAAAGATCTATAGCAATATAAAATATTTCAAACAAGTTGCAGTTTTTTGAAAGTAGAACCAATAATCTACCCTTTTATCCTAGCATATCTATATCCTGCATTTTTATATCATATCCTGTAGTCAGAGATTTCCTGTGTCCCGGCCTGCTGGCAGTCGGGACAAATCTCTCCCATTCGTGTCCCCCAAGTAAACACACAGAGGCTTATATTAATTATAACTGCATGGCCATGGCTCAAGCCTTTTGTTAGCTAGCTCTTATATCTTAAATTAGCCCATAACTACTAATCTATGTATTGCCACATGTTCTATGGCTTTACCTACGTCCCATTACATGTTGCTCCATGGGCGGCTCACTGGCATTCCCCCTCCTTCTTCCTGTCTCTCTCTTTGAATTTCCCAACTGCCTCTAAGCTGCCTTGCTGTAGGCCAAACAGCTTTATCAACCAATTAGAGCAACACATATTCGCAGCATACAGAAAGACATTCCCCCATCAATATTACCCTTTCTTCTTTTAGAAAGAGATTGACTATGACCAATAACAATTTGTAACCAATCTCCTAAACAAAGACAAACATCTATAATCCATTTTGGGGGGTGAGGTGGAATGTGGGCATAATTCTCTTGGCTACTTCCTGCTGATTGTGGGCTCTGTAATGGGTGCTGTTAATCTTACGGGGATCCTGAGAAAATTAAGAATTATAGTTAAATCTTGGCTATAGTAGTCTGTGAGACTGTATTGACCTTTCAGGAGGTCTTGGTTGATCAAACCATATTAACCTGGAAGGAATCTACAACTTCTCATCTTCTGTGGAAAGAAAATAGAACCTCTTTTCCAAAGCAATATATCCTTAGATATAAATTTTGAAGTCAAGATACCTTTAAAATATATATGTTGGATTAATTTAGCAGCTTTATAATCAAATGTCTTTCTGCAGTTAAAAATTCCAAAGACAATATAATCCAGATTCTCTGTATAGTTTTCATCTTTACATGGCTTATTTTTTTATATTATTTTAAAACTATATATTTCTTCTTTATGATTGTCTATACCTTCTGACCATTGTTTTAAACTGCATTGTGGCTAGGACCAAAGTAGCAGCTCCAGCTGTTGGCTCTGTCTCTCCCCCCCCCCTCAACACACACTTGACCTTTCCCATGGCAGAGTTACAGTTACCACCAGCTCTGGGAAGCAGTATTAAGTAGCGTGGAGCTGTAGTCTAAAGCCCTCAGCTGCCCTCTCAAGCCTGGGCAGCGAGCGGCCTAGGCTGGGAGAAGCCTCTCTGTGCTGCAGCCTGTGGGAGAGACTGCGGGATCCCGCCATGCTGCTTAGCTCATGGCAGCTGACGGCCAGCTCCGTCTTGCAGGTGGCTTTTGGGAGACTGCAAGACCAGAGCCGACTACAAGACCAGGAAACCTAGTGTGGCTCCGTTTCTGTGCATTAAGAATCCTTTTTAGCTGGAGAAATGGATTAGTGGTTAAGAGCACTGGCTTCCCTTCCAAAGGTCCCAGGTTCAATTCCCAGCACTGACATGATAGCTCACAACTGTCTGTAACTCCAGTTCCAGGGGATCTGACACTCTCATACAGACATACATGCAGGCAAAATATCAATGCACATAATAAATAAATAAATTAAAAAAATCCTTTTTAATCTTTATCAGGTCTATGTAGATCAATGCCTGACCGTAGGCACCAATCTGCTCTCCACTGTACCCACAAAGCAATGCTGGAGGAATCACAGTAGCTGATTTCAAATTATGCTTTAGAGCTGTGACAATAAAAACAGCATGGTACTGGCACAAAAACAGACTTGTAGGCTAAGGGATGAGAACGGGCATCAGAAATAAATGCATGCAGCTACAGCTACTTGGTTTTTGACAAAGGTGATTAGAGCATCCATTGGAGAACAGAGTCTCTTCAGCAGATGGTGCTCAGAAGCTGTGCATATGCACCCACAGCACAAGACTGAGACTGTCAGCCAGCACAGAGCTCAGGTCCCAATGGACTGAAGACTTTAACCTAAACCTTGAACCCTTGGAGACTCTAAAAGGGAACAGGGACAGCACTTAAGAGATAGCTAATGGCATGGACTTTTTGATAGATCCCAATACCAGGAAGCAGTAGCAAGAATTGACAAATATGATTGCTTGAAATGTAAAGGCTGCATGACAAGGAAAACAACAGACGGAAGAGACAACCTTTGGGGGGGTGTGGGTGTTTGCTAGTTCTTCATCAGACAGGATTAGCATCCAGTTATATAAAGAACTCAAAAGCCAACCAATCAGCCAACCAAAAGTCCCAAGACTACCAATAATCAGGCAAATGAACTCACCAGATAGTTCTCAAAAGAAGAAATACAAATAGCTAATAAATGTACCTAAAATGTTCAGCATCTTTTTATGTTTTGTTGTTTTGTTTTCAGACAGGGTTTCTCTGTGTATCCTTGGCTGTTCTGGAATTGTTCTCTAGACCAGGCTGGCCTTGAACTCACAGAGATCCACCTGTCTCTGCCTCCCAAGTGCTGGAATTAAAGGCGTGCGCCACCACCACCCAGCTATGTTCAGCATCTTTAGCTCTTAGGGAAATGTAAATCAAAACTACACTGAGATTCCATTTCACCCTAATCAGAATGGCTATTTTCAGGAAAATAAACAGCAAATGTTGGTGGGGAAATCAGTCTTTATACACCTCTGGTTGGAATATAACTGAAAGCAGCCAATTGGAAAATAGTATAGAGATTCCTCCATGGGAAGACTTTAATTGTGTGTGTGTGTGTGTGTGTGTGTGTGTGTGTGTGTGTGTGTGTGT
>CABHPH010162461.1:1745-21409 GCA_902168325.1 Peromyscus nudipes | reverse complement strand
TGTGTGTGTGTGTGTGTGTGTGTGTGTGTGTGTGTGTGTGTGTGTGTGAGAGAGAGAGAGAGAGAGTGATGTGTGGGCCCATGCATATCACAGAACACATGTGAAGATCAAAGGACAACTTTATGGAGTCAATTCTCTCCTTTCACCTTTATGTGGGGTACAGAGATTGAGCTGGGGTTGTTGGGCTTGTGTAGTGAGCACATTCTCCACCAAGCCAACTTGCTCAGTTAGTAAGAATACTATGATCCAGCTATACCATTTCAAAGTAGATGCTTGAACACATTACAGAAATATTAATATTTTTTGCAAGATCGTTCACAGTAGTTATGGAATCAGGGTAGATGCCCATCAGTGTGTGAATGGGTAATGTAAATGTGGTATATATACACAATGGAGTTTTATTTATCTATAAAGAAGGAAATTATATCATTTATAGAAAATGTACAGCTGGAGATCAAATTAGAGTAGATTCAAACAAATAATATAATTTTGAATTTGAAAAATGTAGATTAAGGTCTGTGCCTGGTGGTGCATACCTTCAATCCCAGTAATAGGGAGACAGAGGCAAGTGGATCCCTGAGTTTGAGGCCAGCATTGTCTACAGAGTGAGTTCTAGTACACTCAGGGATACAGAGAGAAACCCAGCCTTGAAAAATGAGAGAGAGAGAGAGAGAGAAAAGAAAGAAAGAAAGAAAGAAAGAAAGAAAGAAAGAAAGAAAGAAAGAAAGAAAGAAAGAAAGATCTAGATTAAAAAAAGAAAAGAAAATAGACAGGAGCTAGTTTGAAGAAGAAGAAGGGGACCAGTGGAGATACACAGACAATGGGTAACAACAGTTAAAAGTTTCAGTTGATACACCATCATCAGTAATATCCAGATCATTTGGGGACCATGCCTGGTACGTGGACTTTACAGTCCTTCATTTCTGATGGACGATATCTTTGAGCTGTGCTTGATGTGGCTTAACTTCTTCCATTTGTATGTGCGTTTGCTGGGCCAGCACCACGGTGTGCTTGTGGAGGTCAGGGGACAACTTGTTGGTTCTCTCTAGCCACCATATGGTTGTCAGTCTTGGCAACAAACGTCCCTACCCCCTGAACCATGTCACTGCCCTCCTCAGTGTTGTTTTTATTTTTACTCAGTGGCCTTCAGATTCTCAAGCGCTGGATTCTAAGGAACTTTCAACGGGCTCGCAGTTTGTAGGTCTCATGGCAGTTCTCACAGCGTGTTTTTCAAGTGGCTTTGCTGGAGTTTATTTTGAGAAAATCTTAAAAGAAACAAAACAATCAGTATGGATAAGAAACATTCAACTTGGTAAGTTTAAAGGCTTTCTAATGCATATTTTTTTTTGTTTACATGTCGATCACAGTTTCCCCTCCCTCCTCTCCTCCTATGTTCTATTTATCCCCCCATCCACTCTTCATCTCAGTTCAGAAAGGGGCAGGCCTCCCATGGGCATCACCAAAGTTTGGCACACCAAGCTGAGGCAGGACCAAGCTCCTCCCCTGCATCGACTGGGCAAGGCAACCCAGCACGGGAAATGGGTTCCCAAAAGCCAGTTCAAATGCCTGGGACAGGGCCTGATCCCGCTGCTGGGAGCCTGACAGACAGACCAAGCTACACGATTGTCACATACATGCCAGTCCCATGTAGGTTCCCTAGCTGTTGATCCAGAGTTTGTGAGCTCCCAGGAGCTTACGTCAGCTGTTTTTGTGTTTTTCCGTCATGACCTTGACTGCCCTTGGCTCTACAATTCCTCTCCCTCACTTCAACAGGACTCCAGGAGCTTGGCCCAGTGCTTGGATCTCTGTATCTGCTTCCATCAGTCACTAGATGAAGGTTCTATGATGACAGTTAGGGTAGTCACCAATCTGACTACAGGAGATGGCCAGTTCAGGCTCCCCCTCCGCTATTGCTAGGAGTCTTAGCTGAGGTCATCCTTGTGGATTCCTGGGAGTTTCCCTGGCACCAGATGTCTCCCTAACGCCATAATGGCCCCTCTATCAAGATGTCTCTCTTATTACTCTCCCCTCCGCCCCACTCCCATCCCGCCCAACCCAGTCCCTCATGTTCCAACACCCTCCCCAGCCCTGTTACCCAGGAGATGTCTTCTGTTTCCTATTCCCAGGGAAATCCATGCCTCCCTCTCTAGGCCCTCCTTGTTACCTAGCCTCTCTGGGGGCTGTGGGTTGTAGCCTGGTTATCCTTTACTTTACACCTAATATCCATTTATGAATGAGTACATACTGTGTTTGTCTTTCTGGGTCTGGGTTAACTCATTCAGGATGATTTTTTTTTCTAGTTCCATCCATTTGCCTACAGATTTTCTTATGTCATTGTTTTTTTACAGCTGAGTAGTACTCCATTGTGTAAATGTGCCGTATTTTCCTTTTACATTCTTTGGTTGAGGGGCATCTAGGTTGTTTCAGGTTCTGGCTATTACGAATAATGCTGCTATGAGCATAATTGAGCAGGTGTCCTTGTGGGTATGCTTGAGCATCATTTGGGCATATGCCCAAGTTTGGTATAGCTGGGTCTTGAGGTAGATTGATTCCCAATTTTCTGAGAAACCGTCACACTGATTTTCCAAGTGGCTGTACAAGTTTGCACTCCCACCAACAGGGGAGGAGTGTTCCCCTTGCTCCACATCCTCTCCAACATAAGCTGTCATCAATGTTTTTGATCTTAGCTATTCTGATAGGTATAAGATGTTATCTCAGAGTCCTTTTGATTTGCATTTCCCTGATGACTAAGGATGTTGAACAATTCCTTAAATGTCTTTTGGCCATTTGAGATTCTTATGTTGAGAATTCTCTGTTTAGATCGGTACCCCTTTTTAAAATTGAATTATTTGGTATTTTGATGTCTATCTTTTTTTTCCCCCAGTTACAAATTGCATGGCCATGGCCTATGGCTCAATTTCCTTGCTAGCTAACTTTTATAACTAAATTTAGCCCATTTCTATTAATCTGTATGTCGACACGTGTTCCGTGGCTTTACCCGTGTGCCATTATATGCTGCTCCCTGGACGGTGGGATAGCGTCTCTCCACCTCTCCTTTCTCTTCCTCCTATCTCTCTTGGATGTTCCCGCCTGGCTCCATCCTTCCCTGCCATAGGCCAATGCAGCTTTATTTATCAACCAATCAGATCAACACATGTTCACAATGTACAGAAAGACATCCCACAGCAAAGAATTTTTGTCATTTCAACCATTTTAAAGTATATACTTCAGTCGCATTAAAAACATTTATCTTTGTGCAATTGTCACCACTGTACATCTCTAGAAGGATATATTTTTTAATCAATTATCTCATTTTTCTTTTTTTCTTATATCTATATCTTTTTTGTTTTGTTTTGTTTCCACTTTTTAAAAAATTTATTTTTCTATTATCAGCTTCATACAATATAAATTCTTATCCTAATTGTGAAATGTTTCATTGAGGCTTGCCCAGTAATTGAGTAAAACCAAAACTTATTATAAGCCACAGTCATCGTAGGGTCCCCCCTGCTATATAGCCTCCCTGGTTCTGTGGGTTGCAGTCTGATTGTTCTTTGCTTTATATCTAGAATCCTCTTATGAGTGAGTACATACCATGTTTGTCCTTCTGGGTTTGGGTTACCTCACTCAGGAGATGTCTAGCTTTTTGAGTTCTTTATATATTTTTGGAGATCAGCCCTCTGTCAGATGTGGGGTTGGTGAAGATCTTTTCCCATTCTATAGGCTGTCGTTTTGTCTTCTTTACTGTGTCCTTTGCCTTACAGTTTCAGGAGGTCACATTTATTAATTGTTGCTCTCAGTGTCTGTGCTACTGGTGTTATTCTAATATGTATTTCTAAATAACTACACCAGTCATGTCTGGTGCTGCTATCCTAACTGGAGTTACAGTATTCAGCTGACTAGCCCACACCTCTAACCCCAGCACTCAGGAGGCTGAGGCAGTGTCAGCATGAGTTTGAAACCAACCAGGCCACCTAAGGAGACCCTGTCTTAAAAAGAAACCGGACAACGACTTAAGTTCTTACATTTGTATATTTCCCTAAGTCTTGAAGTGCCTAGGCCTTGAATGCAGATGTGCTGCTGATACAAAGACCTGGTAATGATCTTGCCCTTAGAAAGTTATATTTGAAATGAATACCTTGCCTCATGATATGGAAAAGTAAGTTGATGATCTGAGAGTGCAGCTTGCTCCTGCCCTCAGTTATGGAGTTTTAGTGTGTTTGTCCTTATTGCCTCTTCCTTTGTGAAGATGCTACACATAACTTACACATTTTACTCCTAAAATGGAAGGAGTTGGAAATGAAGCAATTTTTATCTCTTTTAAGGTCATAACATGATGTTTTATTTCAGTGTAATGTTTTGGCTTTTTACTGTACCCTTTTCCTGATTGATGGTAAACAGCTTAGAAAGGGAAAAAAAGCAACCAGCCAACCAAACAAAAAACCTCTTTTATGGTAGGATTCCCTTTGAACAAATACTTAAATTATTTACGATACTGTTATTAAGTTCTTGAGTAAGGATTTGGACATTAATTATTATCCTGGCTTATATCTTGGATAGTGCTACATATAAAATTGTGTATGTAAGAGTGGCTTATTTGTAAATCAGAATGTTCTATTGTATTTCTTTTGGCATTTTCCCCAAACACCCAAAGATGTTTTTCCCCCACAGTTGACATCAGCTTAACAGATATACCATGTCTGTCTTGATCATCAGACATATGGACCTCTCTAGGTCCTACACAGTAAGTTGTACTTTTTGATGGCCCAGTATTTCATGTCAACACTTCCATGTTTGATTAAAGTCCACAAGTCCAACTGTTTTCAAGTAAATACAGTAACAAAAACCCAAAACTTGATTTTGTCACATTTTCTACAAAACTTGTAGAAAGCTATCTTTCCTATGAGATTGAAATATTGTTGTAAATATGAGAAATATTGAATGTAAATATTTTTAAAGCAAAATTTAATTGTTCTTCTTGTCCAGAAGACACATTCACAGGTTTGAAAATATCAAGCAGATTGATTTGCCATTTCCTAAAGAGTGCATCTGTAGCAGAGTGGTTAAAAACCTTGGTTCTCAGGGTATACTGCTCAAATCTTGAGTTCATCAATTATCATCCATGTGACCACCAAAAAGTTACTCAACTTTTTGTGCTTCACTTTCCTCATCTATAAAATGTAGTTCTTAGTTTTTGTACCTACCTCATATGTTGTTATGAGGGGTAAATTGGAGAATTCATGTATTTAGAATGAAGTACCTTATGTATGTAGTAAGCTCTTCATATATATCTGCAAAAAGAAAAGAAGAAATGGTCACGGTCTCTGTGGGTTGCCTAAAATTTTGTTGAATTATGTGGTGAAAGTGGAAGACAAGTCAGAATTTATAGTTCTAGGATGTTTTTTTGATATCTTTTTCTTTGGTTTCGTATGATAGTACAATACTCATGAAAAAAAAATGGTAGCTAATCGGGCAGTGGTGGTGCACGCCTTTAATCCCAGTACTCGGGAGGCAGAGACAGGCGGATCTCTGTGAGTTCGAAGCCAGCCTGGTCTACAGCGAGATCCAGGAAAGGAGCAAAGCTACACAGAAAAACCCTGTCTCAAAAAACAAAACAAAACAAAACAAAAAAACAAAAAAAAAAGAAAAGGAAAAGAAAAAATGGTAAGCTAAAGTGAGTTTAGAAAGAATCTTTATAAGTTATAAACAATTTAGGATCATAAAATAAAAATTTGAAACTGTAGTATTTCAATAATGAAAGACTACAAGTGTCAGCCAGTGAGAAGAAAACAAAAATCTTCGTACCTGTGCCTGCTAAGAGAAAATATTGCTAGAACCTTCTTGGATCTCAATTTGGTAAGGCCTACAAGATACACACACACACACACACACACACACACACACACACACACGTGCGCTTTGAAACAATATATGCTTTGAAACAATAATTCCATGTTTGAGTAAGAATTTATCCTATAGAAAAAACATAGATGCCACTGCTATTACTTTTAGCATTGGTTACAAATGTAAAAACCAAACAAATGCAGAAAATAAGACTGATTGAATGAATTATTGTTTTGATTAGATAGTATAATTAAGGTTATGCTTCAGAAGATAGAAAATGTGAAGTAAAAGAAGATCCAGAGCCACACTTCCTGAATTCAACTATTGAGTCTATTCCATATGTGAACTTGGGGAAGTTCCTTAATCAATAAAAATGAGCTTGCAAGTATCTACTTGAGAGGCCTGTGATATGTTAGTGTCCATAAAGCATTTGGAACGCCAAGTGTTACATACGTGTGTGATAATATCGTTTAGACAGTGGACTGTCCGACCACCGTTAGAATGCAGTAGGTCTGTTTACATACACCAACATAATACAAGCCCTTGTGTGTGTTAGATAGCTTTCTGTCACTAACCAACACCCAAGAGAGGTCAGTGTATAAAGAGATCAAGTTTGCTTTGTCTTCAAATTTGGGGCTTCTAGCTGATGGTCCTTTGACTTTGGGTCTGTGGCAAGTCAGGACATTATATCAGGATGTGCAAAACAGAGGAGACTATATATTTCATATTTGGCCAAGAAACAAAGATAGAGGGGACGAGACTAGGGATCCACAATCCTGATCATGGGCATGCTCCACTGACCTAAGACCTCACACTTAATAGTGCCTAAGAGAGGACAGTTCTTTAACACTTGGGGGCTTTAGAGGGCATGGAGCTCCAACAAGTACTAAATATATGTTTTAGTAATTGCCAAATTTTAATTTGTAAATTAAATTTTAAAATATATGCCTTCAGCCATATTTTTAAAGTCACATGCCATGGTTAATTTCATACTCGCAATGAGACACATTAAAAGGTTAGAGCTTGTACAAATGCACTTTTCATGTTCTTCACACTATACCTAGCTGTGGTTTTGTTTAAAAACTATTCCCTGTACCCTCTTCTAAAGCTGTTCCATAAGATTTGTGGTCCTTGTAGGTTCCCATAGGCCACCAGCGCTCCATGAAATCTTAGCTCGGGTTCTGGAATGGAATTTAGCAGTGAATTTCACCGAGCCAATTTTCTTTATCAGTGAGACTTCATTAGTAAATACAGATTCTGATGCTGGGTTTGACCAGTTTTTAGCTGGGAGTTTTAGTTAACAAGTATTGTACTTTAAAAATATCTTTTAAAAAAGTTTATTATTTGAAAAATAGTTCTGAATAACATCACACATGGAAAGTAATCAGGCCAAAGACTATACAGCTCAGTGAACTTATATACAGTTAGAGTAGAGTAGGCATTTGGAACAGAAACTGTGGTGCTTTGCATTGGATATTACACTTTTACTATCAAATATATGTATTTCTTAATCTATATAATTTACTTTTATTTTGTGTTCATTGGTGTTTTGCCTACATGTATATCTGTGTGAGGATGTCAGAAGCCCTGGAACTGGAGTTACAGACAGTTGTGAACTGCCCTGTGGGTGCTGGGGATTAGATCCAGGTCTTCTGGAAGAGCAGATAGTGCTCTCAATCACTGAGCCATCTCTCCAGCCCCTCAAGTATATTTTTATGTATGTATCCACTACCAAAACAAAACAAACAAACAAATATCCGTGACTAAGTTAGAAGTAGAAAAATATTTAGCTTTATGTCCTCTTTCATAACTTGTTTTCATTGCCTGCATTCATTGAAACTTGTGAATACAAAAGAGATTCTGAGTCTTATATATGAGCTTTCATATATGTAATTATGAATGTAACTCATAAAATATGGTCATAGCAATAGGAAACTTCAAGACACAATGGAATGCTAAAGGCAGGCATTTTATAAATATTTGAATGAATCAGTAGTCTAATACTGTAATATAAATATTATTGTACTGTTTGAAGGTTGTTAAATTATTTTTTAAAATAGTCTTATGCCTATCTGCTTATATATTTGTTTTGTAGGCATCATATAGTAAAATGCATACTTTTGTTGCTTATATATAAATCAAGTGAATTTTTTTTTCTTTTGGTTTTCCGAGACAAGGTTTCTCTGTGTAGCCCTGGCTGTCCTGGAACTAGCTCTATAAACCAGGCTGGCCTTGAAGTCACAAAGATCTGCCTGCCTCTGCCTCCTGAGTTTTGGGATTAAAGGCATGTGCCACCACCACCCGGCTGAGTGAAATATTTTTTAAGTATTCAGATTTCGTAAAAAGAAATTTAAGTTGTGCAGGGTGGTGCAGGTCTGTAGCCCCAGTACTTGGGAGTCCGAGGCAAGAGGACCACCAGTTCCAACCCAGCTTGTGCTCCATGCTGAGTTAGCCTCCAGTGTAAACCAGGACCCTGCCAATTGGAGCAGGGGGAGGAGACAGGATTGTCAACAGAAAAATAAACTGCCATCTGACCTCTGTTTTACTTTCTCTTAGGTTTCTTTGGGAGTATATTTGGATTAATGGGCGTATACGTTTATGATGGAGAATTGGTATCAAAGAATGGATTTTTTCAGGGATATAGTCAACTGACATGGATAGTTGTTATTCTGCAGGTAAAGCATTTAAGTCTTCTATTAATGCTACTGAGTATTGCTTCTGTACAGAGAATTAAAGTACTGGGTACTGGTGTGCTGGTGTTTAAGGGGCAGAGTTCTTCCTGTTCTCATCATATTTACTTTATTCAGGGAAGTTAAAATACAACTGTTCTTAATGCCCTATTGAAAACTGATTTTGGAAAAGGGTCATGAATAAAAACTCCATTGTATTTAAGTTCAGTGCCATGAAAATGTAAGTGTTTTATTATTGTTGTTGATGTTACTTTTAGGTTTATTTACTTTTATGTGTATCAGTGTTTTGTCTGCATGTATATATGTTAACCAGTTATGTGCATGGTACCCATGTTAGTTAGAAGAAGGGTCAGATCCCCTGGAACTGGAGTTACAGATGGTTGTGTGCCACTAAAGTGAGTGAGTGTTGGTAACCAAACCCAGGTCCTCTGGAAGAGCAGCCAGTGCTCTTAGTCGCTGAATCATCTTTCAAGCTCCATGAAAATGTTAAGTTTAAGAATTAAATAGTGATGTGCACCTTTTAATCCCAGCACTCAGATGGCAGAGGCAGGCGAATCTCTTGAGTTCAAGGTCAGCCTGGTCTACATGGCAAACTCCAGGAAGGTCAGGTTTACATAGAAAACCTGTCTAAAAAAAAAAAAAGTCAAAACTAAGAGTAAATATAACTTTCAAATTTTCTGCTGCAATTATCATTGCATAGAAAAGCTGTGGTCAGCCCTTTAAAGATGGAAGGAGCCGCTTGAGATAATTATGCAAGTTTATGTTTCATTTCATATTTACATGTTAGACCGTTTCTGTCAAATTTCTTCAGTGTGACTATGGCTTGAATTGTTTAAGAGTTGAATAATTTCATCTCCAGAAGTACATCTTGACATTCTGAAAATATGAAAATGAAGGAAGAAATCATTTTCCTCAGTGCCTACTTTCCTAGAGGCATTTGAAGTCATAGGACCTGGGAAGTAGGGAAGTGTCCAAAGATAGTGGTTCTTCAAAAGAAAGAAGCAGCGTGGGGTTGGGGAGGTGTTGCACATCGATAATCCCAGCACTTGGGAAGGCAGAGGCAGGCAGATCTCTGTGAGTTCAAGGCCAGCCTGGTCTAGAATTCCAGGACAGCCAGGGCTACACAGAGAAACCCCGTCTCCAAATAAATAAATAAATAAAAAAGTAGGAAGGGTATTTCCATTTTTATAAAAGGAGGAAAGGACACAGACGAGAAATTTAGGGAAAATTTAAAGTGGAGGTATAGTAAACATAGAGAACTTATATACTTATATGTAATATATTTTATCCAGTTGTGAGGAAGCTGTCCTTTAAGAAAGGGCTAAAAGATAAGAGAAAAAAATTTTTAAATATATTTAGCTTTGCGTTTTGAGACAAGGTCTCTCTACATAGCCCTGGCTGGAACTAACTCTGCAGACAAGGCTAGCCTCAAAGTCACAGAGATCTGTTTGCCTCTGCCTTTCTGACCATTGGAATTAAAGGCCTATTCCACCATGCCTATCCAAGAGCAACAGTTAAAACAACGTGATGTAACTGATATGAAAGATTTAACAGGGAATAAATAGATGAATAACAGTATTTCCCCAAAATATCAATTCAAACATAATTTATAGTAAGCCCAATGGGCATAACTCATGACTTTTTATGAATTGGACTTCCATCATTCAAGAAAGGCAGAGTGGTTCCCTGATTTGGACAGCTATGGAGGGTCTGGTAGGAGACAAACCCAGACCAGACAGATTGAGTGTCCATTATCTGTTTGAGAACTCTTTTGGATTTTCAGTAAGGGTGGGAGATTTGGGACTTTTGCATACACATAATGAGATATCTGTGACTGTGACTCGAGTCTAAACAGACTTTTGTTTTATGTATGTACATTCACATAGCCTGGAAGTAAAATTAGTGCAGTTTAGAATGCACCTGCATTGTGTGACTGACTCACCAAATGAGGCAGGTGGACTTTTCCATCTGTGCTTCACGTCCGTGCTCAAAGAAGTGTTGGGTTTGGGAGCATTTTGGATTTTTGCAGAATTTTGGATTTTTGTATAGTAAAGTCCAGTGAGTTGCTTGGGTTGAGCCCAGGGCCCTCATACCTACTAGGCAAGTACTTTGGTACTGAGCTACCCATCACTCTTACATTTTGTTTTTGTTTTTGTTTTTTTTTTAAAACCTATTTAATTTTATGTGTATGTGTGTGCACTGTGTACATGGAATGCCTGTGGAAGTCAGAAGAGGCATCAGAACCCCTGGAACTGGAGTTAGAGATGGTTGTGTGCTGCCTGACATGGGTGCTGGGAACTAAACTTAAGTCTTCTACAAGAGCAGCAAGCACCCTTAACAACTCAGTCACCTCTCCAGCTTTCCCCATCTCTCGTTTGTAGGTAACCACAGTCTAGAATTTGAGAATGATTTGGTAGAAGGTTCTTTATAAGCTGTGGGGATAGCTCAGTGGTTGAGAACTTACCTACCATGTGATAGGTTTGGGATTCAATCTCCAGTACTGCAAAAAATTAAACCAAACCATACACCCTGACAACCATAAGAGGTAGATTAGAATGGAGAGAAGCTGGGCGGTGGTGGCGCACGCCTTTAATCCTAGCACTCGGGAGGCAGAGGCAGGCGGATCTCTGTGAGTTCGAGGCCAGCCTGGGCTACAGAGTGAGATCCAGGACAGCCAGGACTGATTTACATAGAAACCCTGTCTCGAGGGGCTGGAGAGATGGCTCAGAGGTTAAGAGCACTGACTGCTCTTCCAGAGGTCCTGAGTTCAATTCCCAGCAACCACATGGTGGCTCACAACCATCTGTAATGAGATCTGGTGCCCTCTTCTGGCCTGCAGGCATACGTGCTGTATACATAATAAATAAAATAAATCATTAAAAAAAAAAAAAAGAAAAAAAAGAAACCCTGTCTCGAAAAACAAAACAAAACAAAAACAGAATGGAGAGAAAATTAAAGAAGGCAAAGTGAGAAGACTGTTGGAAAGGTTGTAAAAAAGGTTTTTTTTATTCAGAGTTAAACCTCGTATGCATTTTTCCTTCAGCTGTCCAAACAAGTGTTTAATTATTGACTTTTTTGTAATCTGATCAGATTTGGTTACAGCAAACTTTAGATTGCTTTGATGATTATGTTGAGGGCTAGGAAACAAAACTGGAAGTCTGTTGTTTTTATGTTCATATGAATCATTTGCTAGGATATAATTACATAGAACAAACCTTAAAGCTTCCCTGAGAGGTGAAATTGTTTTGAAAAGCAGTTTCATGTTCATTTAAAAATTGCTCTCCAGGGCGGGACGGGAGGAGGGAGAACGGGGGAATCTATGGCTGATATGTAAAGTTGAATTATATTGTAAAATAAAATAAAATAAATTCAAAAAAAAAATTGCTCTCCTAAAACTTTTACAGGCACTTGGAGGCCTTGTAATAGCTGCTGTCATTAAGTATGCAGATAATATTTTAAAAGGATTTGCGACCTCCTTATCCATAATATTGTCAACAATTATATCCTATTTTTGGTTGCAAGATTTTGTGCCAACCAGGTAAATATTCCTTTTTATTAATTTTTTCCCATTCTTGCTTTTTCCTGTATGTCTTATTTTGTTGTTCATATTACTATGATTATGTGTAGGTTTGCTTATTCATTTTCCAAAAGTTTATTAAATGGCCACCCTGTGCCTGCAATTACTCTTTTGGATTCTGGAAAAAAGAAGCATATGAATGAAACAGTTATGTTTAAGAAAGTCACAGTGACTAGAAAGCCAGACACAAGATAAGTTATAACATGAGGGTCAATGGAAGTATATGTAGTCCTTCTTAAAGAGGGGGCTCAAATCATTGAAATAATCATAGTACGGTAGCTTTTCTGTTTGTAATCAATGAAGAGTACATAACTGAGCAGAGTAACAAATATGCAGATAATGTATTAATTAATCACAGTGTGATAAGCATTAGAATAGCTCACTCTAGCGGAGTGAATCTTAGACAGTAGACCCAAAACGTTGTCAATAAACACTTGTTGATAGAAAGGGAATTGTGGCTGAGGACTAGTGTCTACCATGCCAATGTCATGGAAAAGTACATGGAGTCAAGGGCCCACATTTATGCCATGGATGGGGCCGGGCAGTGGTGATACAAGTCTTTAATCCCAGCACTTGGGAGTCAGAGGCAGGCTGATCTCTGTGAGTTCGAGGTCAGCCTGGGCTACAGAGCAAGTTCCAGAATAGCCAGGGCTACACAGAGAAACCTTGTCTCGAAAAGCCGAACAAACAAACAAAAAGGAATGGATGGAAGGGAAGAGTGTGGAGGATGATGTTGGATGGACGGCACTGGCATATCTTTAACATGAAGTCCAACAGGAGCTTTGAGGCCAGCTTACCCACACAGTGAAGTCCTGTAACAAGTAAAGCAAAGCCAAGCCTCTGTTTTTATAGGCAGGGAAAAGACTGGTGATTACTGTCCTTTTTGATTTTTATTTTTTAGGTTGAGGGTAATGACTTCGAACCATTAATAGAAATCTTAAAGCCAAAACGAATCCATGCCTCTGGCAGCATTTAAAAATGTGTGTATAACAAGTTAAGATTGCTAGTCTGGCTTATGTCCAGTTTTTATGAAGTAGATTGTACCTCTCCATACATCGAAGCAAGAGGAAAACTTGTGGTCTGATTCCCTTCCGTGAAACATCCTGTAAATATTGGCCCTGAGCCTTGGTTATTATTGCTTTGGATTTTGGACTGAATTCACCTAAGTTTAGCATAAAAGAAGGAACTTTTCCTTCTCCATTTCTCATGTTTGAAAGCTTCAGGCATTTTACTGCTGAACGAATCCCACCCAGCACGTACGTTTAGGCGAGGTAGAGCACTGAAGACGGTGCGGTAGGTGAGGTGCCAGCTCAACCAGGGTCGCACTGTCTCCTACCTCCTGCTTACAACCCTTTCCCCAAAGGCGCAAAGTACTTAGTCAGCCGCCTGGAGCATAGAACGTACTCAGTGTTTATTACTATGTTACGGGAATGTTTCTTTCCCAGATTGCAATTGTTTTTATATTACATATATAGAAAGAACTTAATTTGCTTTTAATCTGACTTTTCTTTTTCTTTTTCTCCATCCTATTTAGTGTCTTTTTCCTTGGAGCCGTCCTTGTAATAGCAGCTACTTTCTTGTATGGTTATGATCCCAAACCTGCAGGAAATCCCACTAAAGCATAGTCATGTGCTATCTTTAACTGGTTTTTCACGATGGTGCCCTAGGAAGCTCAACAAAATTAATCTTGCACAGAGGACTTCTGCAGATTCTGTGAAGATATCATCATGCTAGATCTGATCATACTGTTCAAATGATTTGAAAATGTGTACACGTCAGGATGAAACATGTATATCATCTGGAAACCCAAACTTGGAAGTGTGTCCAGGGAGTAGCATTAGAGGGATATGGGGAGGAGGCCTGAAGTCTGAGCTCATAATGACTTCACCCTTTTGGTTGCTGCAGAACTGTCCAGTGCAGCCTTTGCAAGAGCACACAAATGCAAATACCAATGTTTGCAAGGTAGATCTACTTCCTCTTATCACATGTTCCCAGTCTTACTCTTTCTGCACAGATATATCAAATTACATGAACTATTCAAGGTTGGAAAATTATAATTGCCTATAAAGCTGTGAACAAGCAAATATAATTTAAAACCATTTTCATGTATCTGGGATTTTTATATTCATACAGAAGATTGCTAAGGAAAGGATTGCTAAATGTTACTTGTTCAGTTACATAAAACTTGATGAAGTAGTACTCTGAGTTTGATTCATATTTAACTTTAGTGTAGAGAGAATCTATTTCTCTGTATATCTTTAGATCATTTACTGCTTTGAGTCAGCTGAATGCAGTTTGCTTCGTCACATGCTAGAGGAGCCGAGGACTTTGACACTGAGGACATTTTACCATCATTTTCCAGCTGTATTTATTTTCCATATAGAAGAGAAATTCTTATTATTACCTTAAATTGAGTTTGTGTGTGTTGCCATTAAAACTTTTTTAATTATTTAAAGGGATTAAGTACTCATTTAATAATTGAAAATAAAAGAGTGATTACTGTCCAGTCTCCCTGTGGAGACATCTGAACTATGAAGCATATACTGTATATAGTTTTGAAATGGAGAATTTTCCTTTTATTCTGCAGTAGGAATTTCTTTTAATCTGCAACTGTTGACAAAAGCAACAATCAAAAAAATAGTATTAGTCATATCAGTGGACCAAGAACAAGCTGACTTTCTTACAGACATTCCCTACTGTATTAGTCATATCAGTGGACCAAGAACAAGCTGACTTTCTTACAGACATTCCCTACTGTCATATTATTGCTTTTTTTTTTTTAAAGGCAGGGCTTCCTTATGTAGACCAGACTGGCCTCCAGCTCACAGACATCTACCAGCCTCTGCCTCCTGAGTGCTGGGATTAAGAGTATGGGTCACCCTGCCCAGCTTACTACATTATTTTAAGTGGTACTCTAATTTAAATTCAAAGGCTGTTTAGAAGTTTTTAGGTCTTTAAAGCCCATTATCCCTAGGAATACTCTGATCATGTGTCTGGAAGAGGTGGTGGCATTCTGATTTCCCTTTCTGTGTCCCTATGAGTGCTGCTGGGAAGGAGCAACCATTTGCTTTAAAATAGTAACTTTTGTCCCTTTTTAACACTGGAGTTGAGGATATAAATTATGAGTTATTTAATAAGCTGATTCAAAAGAGAGAATATATTAGAAATAGTAAAACGAAGTGAGAGGCAAAAATACATTCTATATTTGGAATATAATTTATTTAATTATTGACTATATGCAGAATTACCTATTGAATATAAGATGTATTTTACTTTATTTTTCATTTATCTTGTATATATTTTCAAAGTTTGTTCTAATAGATACAAACCTATAAGAAGATGACTATTTTTTATGTAGTTCTAATAGATTTTGTTAATGGAGCTTTGTTAAATAGTACTCAAAAGTACTGTTGTTAAGAACTGTAAGGTACCCTTGGCTAACTTGGACTGGCTGTTTGAGCTTGTCAATGCACATGTACTCTTAACAGTGTACACGCCTAACCAGTTCCATTCAGAGTTTCAAAGTACTGAAAATGAAAGAGTGTTTAAAGTCATTGCACCAACGATGACAGAGTGATACCAGGTTTTCTGAATGCCAGGTTTGTGGTTTTTCAGTGATTGAATAACTCCATTTTGAGCAAAGTGTATGGCCACCACAGCATTCAAGCTGTGTCCTAGGACCTATGACTAAGTGCAACCTAGATCTTGCAAATGTTCAAAATTATGAATACAGATTCATGTTCAGCTCACATTGAAGCATTGTGTGGGTAACTGTGCTAATACAGTGTGAATTCACAGTTAATGGTTACTTAAATCTAGTCTATCCCTGTCTTAACCCTACAGAAATTTATATTAGGTGTCATTTGTATTTTTCTTTTCTAGTCAGTTAAAAATGTTATTGGGCTGAATGTATAGTTTAAAATTTATAAGGAAATAATCACATTTAGGGGAAGATGGGCTTGTAGCCTACATTGTGTCGTATATATTGATACTGAAACTTTGTATTACATGGTTTGTTTTGATAATGTTCAAAAGTGTGGCTGTGTCATGCTTTTCTAGTAACTTTTGGATTATTTAAATTTTGTGCTTGTAGAGTGTACTTGTTGTTTCTCTTTTCACTGATATGGAATGTGTGAATTCGTGGAGGAAGAGTGCCAGCTGAGAGCCGCAGTAAAGTTAGGCACAGCACTAAAGTTGGCAGAAAGCTGGATGCAACAGCAGGCCCTCAGTGCAGCATAGCAGCTCTTTCCTGAATGGTTTCCAAGTTGTAAGTTACTTTTATAATGGAATATATAGTTGAAAAATGCAGAATTCAGTGTTTACATCAGTTTCTGTGGAATGCCACAGAATTTTATGTAAAGAAAAGGCAGTTTGATATTTAAACCAGAGTCTATTAAGAAATTCCAAGAGGAAATTGACATTCTGCTCTGAACACTTAAGTAGAATGCTGACTATTCCTACAACATTATACAATCATTTGACTGAGGTGTTTTGTTCTGTTTTCGTTTCTTTTTGAGGCAGGGTCTTACTCTGTGGCCCTGGCTGGCCTGGAACTCGCTATGCAGAGCAGGCTGGCCTTGAACTGACAAAGATCTGCCTGCCTCTGCCTTCCCAGTCCTGGGATTGAAGGTGTGTGCTGCCACTCCCATTGAGTTTTGTTTTGTTTGTAAAGAAAGGCTTTGGCATCACTCATTCTATTTAAACATTCACTGTAAAAAGATTTGATTTGAATAGATGTATCTTTACATGGAATTTAGAAAAAGTATTTATGTTATATTGAATCTCCAAGATATTTAAAGTAGTTATAGGGCCAAAGAAAATGCACCTTCACCACAATCTGGTCCTATGTGCCTTGCTTTACCAAATAAATACCTGACTTTTATGGAGAATATTTCTGTAATTTACAACTTTAAACACATACTTGAAATTGGGAATTTTTTTTTTTTTAAAGAATAACTGAGTAACTACAATTCTAGCTTTTGGTGGTTTTGACATTTGCTCTTTAAATCCATCCTCTAGCAAACTGAAACTAAGTATCCTATCAAAGTATCTACGACTAGCACTTGTTTAAGTAACTTGTGACACCTGCACCATGATTCAGGTTGGAGACTTTAACAACTGTATATAAATGTCTGTTTGTTGTTTCTTTTCTCGTGAGACATAATTTGTTGTGATTTAAAACAATATTTTAAAAATGATTTTGACCCTAAATTGATCTATGTCTGTACTTCAGTTTACATAAAGTGATTCTTTGGGGTTTGGGAATGTGATTTGTATGTTTAAATTTTTATGAATATAATTCAAAGGAATGTATAAACTGGTCTTTCATTAAGTGGTTTTTTATATGATAAATTCCTCATGTCAGTTTTTTGGTATTATTGCCTATATTTAATAGATAAGGGAAATAGATTATTTTCATAAGTAACTATATATATTTTTTTTTTCCTATATTTCCGCTTTCCCTTTTTACCTGTGTCTGATTTAATCTGTGGATCAGTTTCCTATTTTTATATTTCAGGAATGGATTGCTCATTTTTGTCTCTCAGTAACTTTGTATCACATGTAATTTTGCTTCCTTTTCTTTTGTTTTAGCCAGAGTGGTTAGAATTTCTCTGCCTATATAGTGATCACAGCCCAAAAGGATTTTGTTTGAAATAAAATGCTTCTTTGCTGCTAGCCAGGTTCCGTAGTTACTCAGGACCTTTCCTTCCCTGCCTGAGTGTAATTGCTTCTGTTGTGACATGTACCCACATTTATCCTTACTTCTGCCCTGATGGGGCTACACACGGAATACTTGAAGAGCTCAGAAAGGATAACATCTCAGTAATTTACAAACAAAGGTATTTTTGCTAAGTTCTCATGAAAAGCACTAACTGAAACTCCAGTGTTATTTTCTGTGTTAGAGTGTTTCTTTTGAGACTGGAGAAATAGTTCAATGGTTAAGAGCACTTACTGCTGTCCCAGAGGACCTACATTTCGTTCCCAGCACTCACATTAGAAGGCCCTCAGCCATCTATAACTCCAGCTCTAGGGGATCTGAGACTTCTGTTCTCCACCAGCTCTTGTACTCGTGTGTATACACACACACACACACAATTTAAAATCATGAAAGCCAGGCATGGTGACACATGCCTGTTTTCCCAGGACTTGGGAGGCAGAAACAGATGGATCTCTTTGAGTTTGAGGCCAGACTGATCTACATGGTGAGATCCTGTTTCAAATGAATAAATAAAGAAAAAAATAAAGAAATAAAAAGTTTGCCAGGCATGGTGGCATGCAGAAGCAGGCAGTTCTCTTGGGTTTGAGACATGCTGGTCCACATAAGGAGTTATAGCACAGCCAGGGCTATATACTGAGACTGTCCAAAAAACAGTCTTGAAAAAGGAATGCCTCTTTTGCTGGAAGCACATCCCAAGCTGGATGTGTTGGTGCAGCCCTGTAATCCAAGCACTCGGGAGGCTGAGGCAGTAGGGTTACTTGAGGTCTGTGGGCTACAAGCGAGTCTGAAGGCCAGCCTGCATCTCACGGTGACCCGCCTCATCCCCCCCCCTTCTTTCTCCTCTTTTCCTTTCTCTCTTTTCCTCCTCCCTCCCTCCTTTCCTTTCTACTTTTGATTTGTATCTTTCAGAGTTTCATTTCCCCGTTTACTTATGTTATTGGTCTCCACTTTCCTTATCGGTTAAATTTGATTTCGTATGAAATATTCTGGTTGTATGTGACATCTGTCCCTCCAGTACCTTTAGTCCTATTGTGATGGACTGTGCTAGTGTAGATGTGAAAATTTCATGGGCTGTGTCTGTCAACTCACAAAGATAGCATTGTTAAAGAACCCCTTTTGTTGTTGATTTTAGTATTGAGACAGTACCTCATGTCTAGCTTGGGTTGTTTTAAAGCTATGTAGTAGCAAAGGCTGACTTTAAACGTTTCCTGCTGCCATAGCCTCCTGGGCGCTGGGCTTTCTCCATCACACCTGGCAGAACATTTAAAATAATATTTATTTTTTGGTTTTTCGAGAGAGGGTTTCTCTGTTGTAGCTTTGGAGCCTATCCTGAAACTCACTCTGTAGACGGGCTGACCTTGAACTCACAGAGATCCGCCTGCCTCTGCCTCCCGAGTGCTGAGATTAAAGGCGTGCACCACCAACGCCCAGCTACATACTTGTGTCTTATTGTGAGTTTAAATACTATAGTACCAGTATTCTAATGACAAACATGCTCTGCAAAATTCAAAATTTATTTGCATTTTTAGTATTAGAATGTAGCCTGAACTAAAGATGTATATTCAAAGTATGCATTTAAAAGTAAATGTAAAAGTAAGTGGTAGCACACACTTTTGATTCCAGGACTCAGGTAGAGGCAGGAGGATCTTTGTGAGTTCTAGGGGGGATTGGAACTACATAACGAGTTCTGACCAGCCAGACCTACAGTGAGACCCTGTCTCGAGGGGGAGCAAGGGGAGTTAATGGAATTCAGATCTTCTCTGCTGGTTATTAGTGTAACATAAATAGGTCCACTAGTATTTATTTATTTATTTATTTATTTATTTATTTATTTATT
>CABHPH010162460.1:0-23908 GCA_902168325.1 Peromyscus nudipes | reverse complement strand
GACCAGGCTGGCCTCGAACTCACAGAGATCCGCCTGGCTCTGCCTCCTGAGTCCTGGGATTAAAGGCGTGCGCCACCACTGCCCGGCCTGAGAAGTAGTCATTATCTTTACTCACGGAGACAGGATCCCTCTATCAATCCAGGCTGGCCTTGAACTTATGATCTTCCTGGAGCCTCTACACTGTTGGGATTATGGTATCCTACCAGCTCTGGTTAAGGAATTGCTTTTATTTTTAAAGATTTGACTTTTTAAATTGTATGCATGTGAGTGTCTGCATATATGTATGTGCAGACATGCCTTTGGAGCAGAAGAGGGCACCAGGTCCCTTGGAACTGCAGTTACAAACAATTGTGAGCTGTCAGTTGCCATGTGGTTGCTGGGAATTGAATCCAGGTCCTCTGGAAGAGCAGTCATTGGTCTTAACTGCTGAGCCATCTCTCCAGTCCTAGGAATTTATTTTTAACAAGCTGGGCTTAGTGATGTGCACCTGTGTTCGTTCCCAGCTACTCCAGAGTCTGACACATGAACATCATTTGAGGCCAAGAGTTAGAGAATAGTCTTGGCAACACAGAAGGACCCCATTTAAAACATTACAGAATCATGTAAAGAAGTGGTTTTTAGGAGACGGGGATAAGGCTCAGTGGTAGAGTGCTTAGTTAGCACATGGAAGGCCTTAGGTTTGATCCCTAGCATCAGCATTACACAAGAGTGTATAGAAAGAAAAGGTACTATCCCCAAACATGCACTAACAGTGTACATAAGAACTGATTTGAGCTGCGCAGTGGTGGCACACGCCTTTAATCCCAGCATTCGGGAGGCAGAGGCAGGCGGATCTCTGTGAGTTTGAGGCCAGCCTGGTCTACAGAGTGAGTTCCAGGACAGCCAGAGCTGTTACACAGAAAAAAACCTGTCTCGGAGGAAAAAAAAAAAAAGATTGATTTGATTCACACAGCCACATCAGAAATAATGCTTCACTTAAAAAAAAAAAATCAAGTCGAGCGGTGGTGGCGCACGTCTTTAATCCCAGCACTCGGGAGGCAGAGGCAGGCGGATCTCTGTGAGTTCGAGGCCAGCCTGGTCTCCAAAGCGAGTTCCAGGAAAGGCACAAAGCTACACAGAGAAACCCTGTCTTGAAAAAAAAAAAATCAATACCAAGAGATGGAAATGAAATTATTCTTAGTTGGTATTTGTCTTAGTTACTTTAGTTAGTACTTTAATTAGTTACTTAATTACTTTCTATTGCTGTGAAGAGACACACCAACTTATCGAAGAGTTTACTGGGGGCTTCCAATTCCATAGGGTTAGAGTCCATGACTGTTATGGTGGGAAGCATGTCAGCAGCTGAGAACTTATATCCTTATCCACAAGTAAGAGGTAGAGAAAGGGCTGGAGAGATGGGTCAGTGGTTAGGGGTGCTTACTGCTCTTCCAGAGAATCACACAGTTCAGTTCCCAGCACCCATCTCAGGCAGCTCACACCCGCCTGTAACACCAATCCCATGGTTGTCCTCATCTGGCCTCCAGAACACTGCAATCACATGCACATACCCACACACACACACAAACACACACACACACATATACACATAATTTAAAATAAAAAATAAAATCTTTTAAAAAAAGAAGAGGCAGAGAGAGCTCACTAGGAATGACATGGGCTTTTGAAAAACTCAAAGCCTACCCCCACTGACACATCTCCTACAACAAGACCATATAATCTAATCCTTCCTAAACAGTTCCACCAACTGGGCACCAAGTATTCAAACATATGAGTCTATAGGGCATATTCTCATTTAAAATACCATAGTATCAAACTTTATATATGTGTATTTTAAATTAATACATTGTTCTTCATAAGTGTTTAGTATTATTATTACAATTATCAGTGGTGTTAGAGATCAAATCTAGGTCTGGAGCTTGCTAAGAAAGTGCTTTAATACTGAGCTATATCTCCAGGCAATATGATGAATTACGACTCAATTAAAAATAAATTTTTGGAGGCTGAAGAGATGGCTCAGCAGTTGAGAGCACTGCCTGTATTTACATAGGATCCGGTTCAGTTCCCAGCACCCACACAACAGATCATAATAATCTGTAGCTCCAGTTCCAGGAAATCTGATGCCCTTTCTGGTCAGCTTGGGCACCAGGCATGTGTATGGTATACAGATATACAAGCAGGCAAACACTCATACACATTAAAAAATATCAAATAAATAAACAACCTTTAGAAGCTGGTATGCTAGTGTATATCTATACTCCCAACACATGGGAAGTAGAGGCAGGAGAATCAAGAATTCAAAGCTTCCCTGGGCCACATAAGACTTTGGCTCAAACAAACAAACCAACAAAAACCACAATAAGCAAGCAAACAGACACATTTTAATTTAACATTAATTTCTGATCTTAGTAGTATTTTGTGATTAGGATTTACTTCTACTTGTCTATCAGTGTGCATGTCTATGAGTGTGTGTGTGAGATGCTTGGAGACCAGAGGAGGTATCACCTATTTTTTTTAATGATGGTTCTTCTAAAAGTGAAATAAAATCACATCATTTCCCCCTTTCCCTTTCCCCCTCCAATCCCATTCATATAGCCTTGCTCTTTCAAATTCATGGCCTCTTTTTCTTTGTGGGTTTTTTATACACACACACACACACACACACACACACACAGTCCATATAACATTACTTAGCCACATGTGATTTCAAGGCTGACCACTTGGTGTTGATAACCAACTGGGGGCTCTTTCCTGCGGTCCACCTATATTTTTATAAGGAGCAAATAATTTATTGTATTTGTTTTTAAAATAACTGCAAGTGCACATGTGCTATGCACACTTCTGGAGGTCAGAGGATTTGGGACTTAGTTCTCTTCTACAATGCGGGTCCTGGGGATTAAACTCAGTTTACCAGCCTTAGCAGCAAACTTTTTACCCACTGAGCCACACACAGTTATACATGTGGAGGTCAGAGAGCAAGAATCTGTTCCCTCCTTCCACCATGTAGGTCTCAAGTATTGAACTCAGATGCTCAGGCTTGGCAGCAAATGCTTTTCCTGGATGAACCATCTCAAGAGCCTAGCTAGTCTCTACCTACTTCTGTGAGGCAAAGTCTTTCCCTGAATCTGGTTAAATCTGGGTTTCTCCAGGCTAGAAGCCAGCAAGCCTCAAGGATCCCCATGTCTCTGTTCTCCTCAGAGCTGGGTAATTTCAGGATGCCTGGCTTGGTGCTGGGTGCTGGGGTCCATCTGGTCCTCAGTTACAGGGTAAGTATTCTTCACCACTGAACTACCTCTTCAGCTCCACTGTGTGTTTTGATACAGGCTCTTGTGTAATTCAGGCTGACCTTTACCACCTTAAGTAGCCAAGGTAGGCCCTGAGCCCTGATCCTTCTGCCTCTACCTCTCAAGGGCTAGGATTACAGGCATGTGTTGCCACACTCAGTTTAATGCTGATTTTAGAACAGCCTCCTGCTGCACAGGAAGCAAGTCTCACATAAACAGCTATGCTTCCTTGGTCCAGACAGAGGTCTGCAAAGCTGCTGGGCTGAGGGAGCAGAGTGCAATGGGTCTGTCCCTTTCTACAAGTTGGTTACAGAAACTTTCGAAAGAGGTGAGGTTGTGCTAATAGCTCTGCTTGAGCACAACACAGCATGGAGGAGGGCGCTCTGGGGTCTGAGTCTAGTTGAGGCCCTGCCTTGTACTGACTATACAGCCTGAGGTAGAACTTCAATGGGACAAGCCTTCATTCATAGCAGGCAAGACACACTAAGATCTTCCTCTTTGCAAGCTCCTCATGACCGACCAGCTGGTACAAAGAAATGCAAACATGTCTCTAAGCCTATGCAAAGAGCTTCACCTTCAACAAGAGGAAACAAAGTTCTGAACTTCAAAGTAAAACTTGAGACCGTCTTCCAACATTGAATACAATGTGTCAAGTTTCTGCCACAGTACTTCCACAGAACTGACAGCAGGTTACCGCAGGAAGCCTTTTCAAGTTGTTACCCACTCCCCTTTGTTTCACTGAGTACTGAACCTAGGGTTCAGTGTATGCTAGGCAGGAGGCACTCAACCACTGAGCTACATGCATGCATGCCCTCAATTCTTTTTTTTTTTTTTAAGATTTATTTATTTATTATGTATACAGTGTTCTGCCTGCATGTATCCCTGCAGGCCAGAAGAGGGAACCAGATTTCATTACAGGTGGTTTTGAGCCACCATATGGTTGCTGGGAATTGAACTCAGGACCTTTGGAAGAACAAGCAGTGCTCTTAACCTCTGAGCCATCTCTCCAGCCTTTTTTTTTTTTTGGTTTTTCCAGACAGGGTTTCTCTGTGTAGCTTTGCGCCTTTCCTGGAGCTCACTTGGTAGCCCAGGCTGGCCTCGAACTCACAGAGATTCGCCTGCCTCTGCCTCCCGAGTGCTGGGATTAAAGGCGTGCGCCACCACGCCCGGCTGCCCTCAATTCTTATTCATGTATTTAATTCTGTACTTATTTTATGTGTACCCAGAGCCTTGGGCATGCTAGACAAGGGCTTTACCACTGAGCTACATCCCCAGTCCTCACTTTGTTTTTAAATACAGGGTCTCACAGAATCCCTCAAACTGACTATATATAAACTGAGGCCGACCTTGCACTCTTGATCTTTCTCCGAGTGCTGGAATTACAGGTGTATACCTATAATACACACATACACACACCTACCTTGGTTTTTTCATTGTTTTTGTATGTTTAGAGACAGGGTCTCATGTAGCTTTGGCTTTCCTATGTAGACCAGGCTGGCCCCAAACTCACAATGATCCACCTGCCTCTGCCTTTGCCTACTGGGCTTGAAGGTACATGCCACTACACCCTGCTACTTTGGTTTTTGTAATGCTGGGGAATAAGCCCAAGGTATAATAGGCAAGCATTCTACCAACTCTACATCGCTAGCCTCTCAATTTACTTTTATAATTAAAACATACAAAAACTGTTTTAGAAACAATGATGTATAATTGTCTTCAGTAGAAAGTTAATCGGTTGAAGGAATGTTTTTAAAAGTTATTTCCCAAAATGGATTATAGTTTTATTTAACAAGTCTCATACATCTTACGAATCAAGGAGGCTTTTATATTTATGAATCAAGGGTGGGCTGGGTACAATGATGCACACCTATAAGACTCAGTTCAAGACCAAATTGGGGGCTGGTGGTATAAAATAGCCTGTAAACTAGACGTCATCCTCTGACGGTCCCATGCAGTGTTATATGTACATATGATATGCAGATAGTTGAAGACTTGCATGACATTTACCTTTGGCATTACACCTCAGAATGTACCAGAGGAAATCAAGCAGAGTCTTCGTAGCATCTGCTCAGTTCTAATTCTCTGTGGCCTGTGACTGTCTCGGCTTTAGTGGACTCACACAGGCTGACCCAGAGTGTCTGATTTCAGCCATAAAGTGTATCTTTAGTTACACACAAGGCACAGCTAAGACAGAAATCCTAGAACTATGAACACAGTGACCTCTAGTGGTGAACTGGCACTGTCCTACCCTAATCCTTAGGCGCCAGATTAAAACGAAGGATTCCATTGTATTTGAAAATTAGGTAATGCTGTGTTTTCCCTTTAAACTGCAGGAATTCTCCTCTTAAAAGGAGGGGATTGAGGAGAAGAATGGCTGGACCAAAAATGTTCATTTCATTTTCTCTTTGAAACTTTCCCTCCAAAACTGATTTTCCTAACAGACCTGCTGAAATGAGGGACCCCTGGTGGGCAGGGTATAAACAAGCTCGGCGTGCACAGCGAGAAGGGAGAGGACTTCACCAGTGCAAGTCTCCGGTGGGATGGCCAGGGGCTGTGCTGGGGACGGTGGTGTGTGACGGGAAGGCTTGGGACACTTATCACTGAGGAAGACTCGTGCCCAGCTTTCTTACTTTGAGTTACACATATACATGAATGTTTCCCCAACTTAGTAACTGACGGTAATCAATTTGCAGACTCAATGCTGAATTCCTAAAGAGTTTTTAGTGCTGGTAAGTCTAGTGCTAGGTAAGTACTCTGCACACTAGGTTACACCCCAGCCCTTTGAACTCCTGTTTACTTAGCATTTGTGAAATTACAAACAACCTCCCTCATCAATCTGTAAGATGCTTTTGAAATGATGTTACTTCTGATCCTTCTGCCTCCACCTTCCAAGTTCTGCGATTACAAGTTATCTGCCACCAGGCCCAGCTACTGCTGGGGATTGAACCCAGGGCTTTGTGTGTTGGGCAGGCACTCCACCAACTGAGCTACAGTCCTTCCCTAGAATGAGCTTTCCAGTAGGAGTATTTTGTTTTCTTCAGAAGCAAAATGACCCATTCAAGCTGGACAAGATGTATCTCCACTTTACAGGAAGAAAATCAGCTACTTGGACAGAGAATAAAAATGTTGAAATTCGCCCAAGGGTGGTGGTGGTGAACACCTTTAATCCCAGCGCTCAGGAGGCAGAGGCAGGCAGATCTCTGTGAGTCTGAGGCCAGCCTGGTCTACAGAGTGAGATCCAGGACAGCCAGGGCTATACAGTTAAACTCTGTCTCAAAAAACTAAAAATAAATACATAAATAAATATTAAATGTTAAAATTCTCTTACCAATTGGGCATGATAAATTTAACTCAGTAGTTATATACATCTCGATTGGCCTTGAAAATTATAAATTTATAAACTCAAGTTCCAGTTGCTTTTGGGATACTATCTTACAAGGACACCAACATACAGCATGGCTCGTTAAGGAAGGGTATGGCCCAGTTGCCTTAGCCTACTGGCTATGGGTAAGATAGGACCTCTGTTGGTCTTTTCTGTATCGAACACACAGATTGCAAGCCCAGTGCCACTTTGAGATCTTTGGCAGCAGTTAACTCTGCAGCTCACACACGATTGAGCCTGTATTATAATGAGTATTCAGAGACGGGTAATGCCTGGGGGGCACTCACCAACCTAAGACAGAGCACCTGTGTGGCCTGGGCAGGCGTCTCCATGACGGGTAAGGTGACCTGCTGACATCCCACGCAACCCAAGTCAGAAGCTCATTTTTTAATAAAAGGGGGACCTGCAGGGTCCTGGCTCCCGTTTTGGGTAACTGTTGCCTTGCTTGCGGACCTTGACCTCAATATTCTCCCTATGATAACTCCCTGCCAGGTTCCACCCTCCTGAATGCTTAAGGGAAGTTCCTTGCCTGGTACCCTGAATAATGGGCATTAACAGATTAGAAGCAAGATTGTAAAACATCAGTAGCAAACTTCTGCCCTCCGGAGTCCTCCCATTGTGCTGTAAGCCTGTATTTAAGACCTCCTCCCCCCTTAAATAAATGACATTCAGCATCTAAAATTAATATATATATATATATATATAATTGAATGAATACTGTGAATGTAATCTATGAATACCACAAATGTGATTAATATCATGAGTGTAATTAATGAATATCATGAGTGTAATTTAAAAAATAAATAAAGTCAAAAAAAAATTCTCTTACCAATCCCTCAAAAGACAGGGAAAACACCCAAAACCTTATTTTTAGGGAAGTGTACACCCCTTAGCCTGTGACAAAAAGCTGAGGTTACAAACATGCAACTATGCAAATACTTCAACGAATTCTTTTACCAGTAAAAACTAGCTCGTCATGCAGGCAACTTTTCTCTTGCTTGAGGCGAATGATCTCTTCTCGTTGATCGTTGTTTTCTGTGGTCTTCTCGGTCAGGTCCTCTTCATACGCAGAAGGAAGAAAAATCCTTAGGTAAATACCAGCCTCCTAGGAACCAGACACTACACAAAACCTCTGAGGACGCTGCCAGGTCTACAGCTGGGCCATTCGCTATCTCTGGCCTGGCTGCTCTCCTGGCTCTGGCCTGGCCTCTCTTGCTACACTCAGGGGACCCAGAGCAATCTTTAAAACTAAAAACTCCTTGTGCCGTTTCTTGGTAAGAGGCCCTCCCTGCTGCACTCAGGATGAAACCCAAATTCCTCACTGTAAACAGCAAGGCCCACAGTGACGTGGCCATCCCTGCCCCCTACCTCTCTCCTCTTCTTTCTCTCAGTTCCCTGACTGCCTCTGGGATAAAGAAGACATAATCTGGGTTTTGTTCTCCATTCTTGGTGAAAAGATTCTGAATCTCTTGGAATTTTCTGACTGATGAGTCTCTCTTGCCATTCAAAAGAATGACAGCACTTAGGAAGCTGAGGCAGGAGGATCACAAATTTCAAATTTGAGGCTACCCTGGGCTATGCTATATGACAAGACCTTGTCTCAAAAAACAAAACAAAGCCAAATGAAACAAAACAGGGACCCTTCCAGATCCCCCCCTAGTTAGCATCTAGAACCCACTGTTCACCAGCTAGTCCTAGGCCAACAAGAGCTGTAATTTTCAGCCCTACTCACCTGCCTCCAAACCAAAGGGAAGACAGAGCTCTATAGAGACTCCAGAGGACCTGAGATGGAGAGTCCCAGCCACATACATGTGGAGGGGTTCAGGTTTTGCTTTAGGAGAGGATGTAGGAGCTCTGTATAGGAAGCCACTTCCATCCGCAGCTCCAGAGTTTCAGCCAGAAATGGGGCAAAGTGCTTCCCTGAGCTTTCTTCAATGCTGGGGCTCAGAAAATAGTGGCGGCTCAGGTGGCTGTGGGAACCCTTGCTTTACTGCCAGTTGGTTAGTCACAAGTATGTGAGCCTCCCCTGGAATTTGGAACTGGTGTCTAAGTGGGAACAGTCTCCTGGGCATGAACCCGTGAGATCCGTCACTAACTGCAGGCACACAGACAGCATCAAAAGCATCAAACTGAAGTGAATGTCTGTGTACCCAACTGGTAAAAGAGAAATAGAGCTCCCTTTTCCAAGAAGGAAACAAACAAGCCCGGCACAGCCCCACTTAAAATCCACGCTGGGCCTTCTGCATTTGCTCTTCCTGTTTTCTGCTTAGAAAGTTCTCAGTTGGGGTCTGGCTACTTCTGTCTGCACTCCAGTTATAGCTCAAATGCTAACTCTTCACATTTACTTTCTTAGTCAACCTGCACTAAATGAGTTTTTCTCCCTTGCTCTCTGTTCTATTTTCCATTACCCTACTTTAAAAAATGTTTGAAATAAATATTGGGTTAATCAAATATTTATAATATATAAATATTGACACAACAGACTTCTTCTTGAACATCCTACTTGACACACACAAACTCAATAAACACTGATGACCCACAGTGTATCCTTGGTGCTGTGCTGACCCAAAGACAGTCTGTCCCCACTACTGCTATGAGTCTTATGAAATGATGGTTTTAGCTGATGTTATAAATGGAGAAAGAACTTATGACCATTGGTGAAGGCATGGTAAGGCCAAGACTGTTTTTTGGTTTTTTTTTTTTAAGATTTATTTATTATGCATACAATGTTCTGCCTGCATGTGTCCCTGCACGCCAGAAGAGGGCACCAGATCTCATTACAGATGGCTGTGAGCCACCATGTGGTTACTGGGAATTGAACTCAGGACCTCTGGAAGAGAAGTCAGTGCTCTTAACTGCTGAGCCATCTCTGTAGCCTCAGACTGTTACATTAAATTGGTCAAGAAAAACATTTCAGATTTAGGAGATGGGGCTGAGACAGGGTCATATGTAGCCCAGGCTGGCCTTTGAAATCCCGATGTAGTGGAGGATGACTTTGAATTGAGGATCCTCCTACCTCTACCTCTCAAGGGCTAGTACCGGTACTACTATGCCTGGCTCAGATTTCAGAATCTAAACAATTTAGTTTGAGAGTAGGCAGCAATCTTCTCCACATTATTCTCATGCTTGACTATGTCCAGGAAGACTAAGCCACTGTCTTTAATGATTTGTTTTTATTTTACGTGCACTGGTATTTTACCTGCATTTATGGCATGTATATCTGTGAGGGCGTTGGATCCCTGGAACTGGACTAACAGACAGTGGTGAGCTGTCGTGTGGATACTAGGAACTGAACCCAGGTCCTCTGGAAAAGCAACCAGTGCTCTGCAACCAGTGCTCTTAACCACTGAGCCATCTCTCCAGTCCCACCACTGTCTTATGAAGCATTTCACCCTGGACAGGCGTGAGAATAACTTCCTCAAGTTGTGGCTCTATAGCAGCTCCTCAGAGGCTTATTAAATAGTCAGTCCTCTAACCTGACCCAGTCACCATTTATAAAATGGAAAATGGTGTGGATTTGAGGCTAGAGCAATAGCTCCTCAGTCCCACGGTCACCTCAGCACCCACTCACTGGTCAAGCTGCCCGGGGGGAAGACCAGAGAGGAGTGGGCCTACTTCTAGGTCCTCACAGATCAATGTAAATTGACACCATCATGGGTATTCTTATTCAAATACAACACATACACACAAAGACACACAGACACCACACAGACACAGACACAGACACAGACAGACACACAGACACACACACACACACACACACAGCCAAGGCATTTGGTCTATCTTTCACTAGAAGACATCAAGAATCAGAAAGAAGTGAGTCACAGAAGTACCTAGAACAAAACTAGAAAACCACCCAAAAGGCATTTGCAAGATCCCTCAACTCCCCAGATAAGATCTTACATGTTTCTCCCCCAAAAAGCTGAGCAGTTCCCCACTGACTGACTTTGGGTTCGGCCACATAAGGTGCTTATGAAGCAGAGTGGCACCGTGGCAGGTCCAGGCCTAAACCTTAAAAATCTTCCAACGTTTCTGTTCTTTTTCAAGTTTCTGCCCTCACTGTGGGAAGAGATGCTCTGACTAGCCCATGGGTGAGGAGAAGAGACACTTGAAGCAGAACTAGTCTGTGAGAAGCCTAGCTGGGTCTAGGCTAAACCAACTCATTTGGCCCAACTCCAGCCGCTTGAGTTTAACAACTGCTGCACTTACACCACATTGTTTGTTACACAGCATGTACCAGCAACAGCTAACTGATACAGTCAAGTGAACTGAAGCAGGATTCCCTTAAAAATATGATTCAGGGTTGGGGATTTACTAAAGATAAGGCCCTGGGTTCAGTCCTCAGCTCTGGGGGAAAAGGAGCAGTTTAACCATAATTCTGTTATCTTGTATCACAAAACTTATGGCACAATTCTATATAAATGAAACAGACATTGCATGTTAGGATCCATAGCCAGGAATAAACCCACTTTCAAGTATAATATTAAGGGAACTCAGAAGAAATAAACTCCCCAAACAAGGTACTACTATCTTAATTATTTCCTTACCTTTCAGTTTACTGACTTCAAACCTAAGTGCCTTCAATTTCTGCTTATAATCTTGCTTTTCTTTCACAATACAAGTCTCTGCCATCTTGGCATCACGTAAAGCATGCTCTAACAATTTAAATTTACCCGAACAGTCTGAAATGTGATTGACTGCCTCAATAATATCTTTGTCCTAAAAACCAAGGAGAAAACTGTTAGTCCAGATTTTTTTAAGTTAAATTTTTATTACATTTATTTTGTGTGTATGATGGTCTGCTATTACACTTATTTTTATTTGGTGGAGGTTGGAGGGAGAAGCTTGGTGTTGTCATGCCACAGCCTGTGTGTGGAGGTCAGAGGACAATTTGTAGGGAGTCAGTTCTCTCCTTCTACCATGTGGGTCCCAGGGATTGAACTCAGGTCGTCGGGCTAGTCAGCAGTGGTTAGATTTTTAAATTCTAAATCATCAGTTAGGTTGTTCTTACTTAGACTGTACTGTGCAGTGAGTTCCTTTCTAAACACCTTTCAGGTTACCTCAGTTGTTGTAACTTTATGGTAGCACCAAGTGGCAAAGAAATCAGTAGACACAAAAAAAAAATCTTTTTTTTTTCTTTCTTTTCTTTTTTGTTTTTTTTTTCGAGACAGGATTTCTCTGTGTAGCTTTGGTGCCTTTCCTGGAACTCACTCTGTACCCCAGGCTGACCTCATACTCACAGAGATCCACCTGCCTCTGCCTCCCAAGTGCTGGGATTTAAGGTATGTGCCACCACCACCCAGCACAAACAATTCTTATCTGTCCATGGTGCTAAAGCAGCCATTTCAATGTAGTTGGCTGGTCTGGGAAACCATGTGCTGTCATGACACCTTACTTTCTCTTGAAAAGTTGAAAATCAGACATTTTTTTTTTTAGACAGGGTCTCTTTACATAGCCCTGGCTGTCCTGTAACTTGCTCTGTAGACCAGGCTGGCCTCACATTCACAGAGATCTGCCTGCCCCTGCCTCCAAGTACTGGGATCAAAGGCGTGCGCCACCACATCCAGCAAAAATCAGACAATTTGATGGCCAGGCTAGACTGTTCAGCAAGTAAGGGGTTGGCTGTTCTTCCATGGGGATGTTATTCTCTGGATGACAGGTTAAGTCCCATGGGGCCAACATTTCCTACCTACATTCAGCTTGTTAAAAGGACAGACTCTTAAAACCTCATCCAACCAACATGCTGCATTAGAAACTTTTATGGTTGAAAAGTAATTCTAACCATAATTAATGTACAACAATAAGTGGCTGAGGTAGCTTAGTGGCAGAGCACTTGCCCAGGTTCAATCCTCAGACTCAGGGACACTTGCTGAAATACTATGATTAACAGGTATACCTTCCTGAGCATACCCACTGCTCCGGCAGCACCACACATGCATTCTGATAAAATCCTCACAAGCTTGGAGGGCTTATGGAGAGAAAACAACTGGGCCAAACCACTCAATAGCTAGTGGAAGACTGGGCATGATGGAATCTCAGCATTCTTGAGTCTAAGGGAGAAGGATCAATGAGTCCTAGGCTAGCCTGGGCTACATTACAAGTTTCAGGCCAGTAGACAAAACAAAACAAAAAAAAAATCTTTAAAAACAGTAGAAGGGCTAAGGATGTAGCTCAGTAGTAGAGTGCTTACCTAGCACGTAAAAGGCCCTGGGTTCAGATCCCACTGCCATACATTTAAAAAATTGTTTTATTAAAACAGTAACACAAGATGGGTGGTGGTGGTGGTGGTGGTGGTGGTGGTGGTGGTGGTGGTGGTGGTCGTGGTGCACACCTTTAATCACAGTACTCAGGAGGCAGAGGCAGACAGATCTCTGTGAGTTTGAGGCCAATCTGATCTATAGAGTGATACAGAGTGAGTTCCAGTACAACCAGGGCTGTTACATAGAGAAACCTTGTCTTGAAAAAACAAAAACAAAACCAAACAAACAAAAACCAAAAACTTTGTGTCCAGCCAAGTTTAAAAATAATAAGCAGTTAAGCCAATAACAAGAGAGACAATTCCTTCAATCCCTGTGAGCCTAAAACAAAGAACTTGGGAGTTCCTGTTTCAGTCTTTCTAAGCATGTTGGGATAAGCATGTGCTTCTAGCGAAGACCATTCTCCTCCATTAGAACTTTGATCGAGGGTGTGCCGCTTCTTTATGGACACACTGCCCTAACACGGGGAGCACCTGGAAATACCTTCAGTTTTCCACAGGCTTTGCCAGGGCCAGTGCTGTGATGAACAGCATGCTGGTCACTATTTTCACTAAAGCTAACTCTACAGATTTTAGTATTTTCTCTTTAATTTTCAGAAAGGTTGCTCATGATCATGTCCCAGCGTTAATGCTGGGGGAAAATTACAGATGAATTCATACAAATGTCCCACTACACCAACATCATCCCCTGCTTAGCAACTGCCAAAGATGCATGCGGCAGAGGAGCGCTCCCTGTCTCTGAGGAGCCCTGCTTCACACTCTACCAGCGTCTGCCAGCTGCCAGTTCTCCTCTTGTTTTTACTAAAAGACTAACAAGCATCTAACGATCAGTATCTTCAGGGGACTACAGCAGATACCTGGGAGGGAACAGACTCACTGAGATGGAGTGCAGAAGCTTTGGGAGCACTGTGTAAACCTCTTTCTTTTCTTTCTTTCTTTTTTTTTTTTTTTTTGTTTTTTTCTTGCTTTTTTTTTTTTTTTCTTTCTTTCAAGACAGGGTTTCTCTGTGTAACAGTCATGGCTGTCCTGGAACTCGCTTTGTAGACCAGGTTGGCTTCGAACTCACAGAGATCCACCTGCCTCTGTCTCCTGAGTGCTCGGATTAAAGTTGTGCACCACCACCGCCCAGTGCTTTCTTTCATTTTTTAAAAGAGGAAGATGAAATTCGCAATGGTAGCAACTCTGTTTCTGGGCTGCTAGGGACTTGGGGAGAGCTGGGGTGTGTGGGTGAGCTCTGTAAGCTACAGAGTGCTCTGGAAGTGGAGGTACGGCATTTCAATTACCTTTAGCTTTATCATGGTAGTGAGAGCCTGCTCTCTAGCTTGCAATTGTCCTACCTGAGCAGAAAGTTCCACTAACGTGCTGCTGAGATTTTCATTTCTAGCCTACAAGGGAACAACACAGGAAATATTGAGTCTGCGGGTGCTTTCGTTATGTTACTGACTACAGTCAACACTCGTGTCTCTATTTTTTAAATTTGATGTTTTTAAGGAACAAAGTGGGCTAAATAAGCAATTGTCAAAAAAGAAGGCAAATACCTATTCTCCTATTAACTCTAGCTTTCTCTCAATACTTAACAATTGTTCTAACCTGTACTGATTTATATAGGTTAAGTTGATAAACATTTATTTTTAAGTAAAATCATTTTTTTTTTTTTGGTTTTTTTGAGACAGGGTTTCTCTGTGTAGCTTTGCGCCTTTCCTGGAACTCACTTGGTAGTCCAGACTGGCCTCGAACTCACAGAGATCCGCCTGCCTCTGCCTCCCGAGTGCTGGGATTAAAGGCGTGCGCCACCACCGCCCGGCAAAATCATTTTATTTTAGTTAACTCACAAATAAAACACCACACAGATGGTTTAAGGAAGCCACTCAAAAACTTGCCCAGTCCCAAATTCTATGCCTTTTCATGAACACAGAGTGGCTGTTCTGAAGTCATGGAGCTTTGCTTATGATTTTACACATTCACTGTCAATGACATTTTTTATTCACTATCTAGCACAAAAAAAGAAAAAAAATCTATGATAGTTGAAACTAGAAAAAACATAAATTACATCTTCTTTCCTGACTTGTGTCCTTTTCCTATTTTTTATTCATAATTCTAGGTTGGGAGTAAAGAAGATAATAAATAAAAGAGAACTGGATTTTCTTCAAGGGAGTGGCCTTAGTGAATTCTGCACATCTTTTTTAATATCCAGGCTAAAAAAACTTTATCCTGGGTTTCGTTCAATATACCAATATGCATTTGCAAAAATCCTATAGAAAGCAAAACACAAAAAGTAAGCCGTTCTCTAAACTAGACTTGAGCTGATAATGATGTATCCACTCACATTCACCAGTTATAACAAACAGACCACTGTGATGCAGGGCCTCAGAAGTGGGGGAGGCTGTGTGTGTGTGGATATAGCAGGCATGGGAACTCAGTACTTGCCATACAATTTTGCTGTAACCCTAAAACTGTTCTACAATGTACAGCTTAGTTGAGCACACTGTCACAAACTGTAATCATAGCATTCAGGAGGCTGAGGCAGAAGGATTACCAGTTTGAGACCAGCCTGGGCTACATAGTGAGACTATCTCAAAAACAAACAAACAAACAAAAAACCCAACAATAATAAACAAATAAATAATAATGAAAGAATGAAATACTGAAAACTTGATGTTACCAATTTTATCCCAGATACATTACTAGCTTGGGTATGTGTGTATTTATCATATCAGATAGAGCTTAGGCTAATCTCAGCACTTGAGAGAGAGGCTGAGACTGGAGGACCGCAGTTCAACACTAGCTAGAGGAGACTGAAGGAGACATGGAAAAATGTCTGGGAATGTAAAGCACTTGCATCTTCAAGGCCCTGGGTTTAATCTCCACAACAGGAAAAGAAGAGGGGAAAGGGGAGAGAGGGAGGAAAAGGGAAGGGAGGAGGGAGAAGGAAGGAAGAGGAGGGAAGGGCAGGGGAGGGCAAGGGAGGGATTCAGAATCTAGAAAGCCAAATCTGAAGCTATCAAAACTTGAAGGTACTTATTTCAGACCTTGAGAAAGGAGGTTTTCTGAAATAAGCCATTGTTGGTAAAAAGGACAACGCTTCTAAACCAAACAGCCAAACCCTTTATGGGCTGTGATGAAACTTCACCTCCAGGACAGAACGCTGCTCTGCAGCTAGCCAGAAAGCTGGGAGAACACAAAGCCAGGACAGACAGAACACACACTACACATTTCCATACACACATGCCATTTTTAATGGTGACATTTAAAGTTCATTTTTCTGTAACTGAAACCCAGATTTTGGACTAATGAAGTTCATTAAAAATTACAACCAACCTCAAGGTCTTCCGAGAGGAGGGCAGAATGTGTAGCCTTTTGAGCCATTTCCTGAAGCTGTTGCTGAGTCTTCTGAAGAGCTGTCTGACATTCGATTTGATTGGATTCAAGCATTTTGACCTTCTTCATGAGAGACTTGATGATGTCAGTTCTTTTATGCAGCTCACCTGAGGGAAATGTCAATCACTGTGTCTGCACTGAGATGTGACAGGCAACATTTTCAAAATCAGATTACAGAGTAAAGGTGTGTTAAATGTTTTAAAAACATCTTATTGTGAAATGCACAATACCTAACATGTATTCCAGAAATAAACACTGGCACCAACCCAGAAGACACCTTCCTAAACATAATCTCTCTAATTTCCACTTTCCAAGCCACTGCCCTGATCTTAGAATGGTCCCTTCCTTGCTGCCCACCTACCCCTCATGCTGAGGATGGTCGTGCCAGGCACTTGCCCACCACCGAGCTTTTTACTGTTAATGTTCTCCTACCTCTCTCTGCTTCCACCCCAAAGCAGTCTGAGCCGAACACAGAAGCAGTTATACTCAGGAGTTTGTCTCTTCACTTGTTTGGCCTGAGATTAAGATCCCCGGAACCACCCATGTTGTAACTTGTGTTTATCACTAACGCTGCAATAGGAGTCTATTAATTATAACTCCAACATATAGTTATCTACTCTACATCTATCTAGGTGATTATCTAGGTTATGCCTACTTTGCAGCTGTTAAATGGTGCTGCTCTGAATGACCATTTACATGTGTCCTAGGGTATATCTGCTTTGCTACTCAAAATGTGGTCCGTGCCCCTGAAGCACTAGCATCATTGGGGAAATTGCTAGAAATGAGACCCCTACCCGAGGCATGGCATCTGTAATCCCAGCAGCCCAGCACCAGGCAGGTGAAGACAGTAAGATGAGGAGCCCAAGATCATCCTTTGCTACAAAGCAAGTTCAAAACCAGCCTGAATTACAGAATATCCTTTCCAAAATTAAAAAACAAAAGAAAGAAAAGAAAAACAAGTGCTGAAGAGGTGACCCAGCAGTTAAGAGCTTACACTTATACTGTTCTTGCTGAGAACTCAAGTTTGGTTCCTGGCCCCCACACTGGGTGGCTCACAACTGCCTGTAACTCTAGCTCTCGAGGATCAGACTCTCACCAGCACCCTCTCAGGCGTCAGCACATGCCCACACACACTCCACATAATAATGAAAAAGTAAAGCCTGGAGAGATGGTTCAGTGTTGCTCTGGTAGACCTGGGTTTGGTTCCCAGCACCCACATGGCAGCTCACAACTACCTGTATTGTTCCAGGGGATCCAATGCCCTCTCCTGGCCTCGGAGGGCACCAGGCACATGTGCGACACACATACATACATCCAGGCAAAGCTTCCACACACATAAAGTAAAAATAATAAATGAATCTATTTAAAAAATAAATAAGAGATTGTTGGGCCATGGTGGTGCACGCCTTTAATCCCAGCATTTAGGAGGAAGAGGCAGGCAGATCTCTGTGAGTTTGAGGCCAGCCTGATCTACAAACCAAGTTCCAGGACAGCCAAGAATGTTACCCTGAGAAATCCTGTCTTGAAAAAAAACAAAAAAGAAGAGGTTAGAGAGATGATGGTTCAGTGGTTAACAGAATTGGCTGCTGTTTCAGAGGACCCAGGTTCGATTCTCATTACCCACATGATAGTTTAAAACCTTAACTCCAGTCCTGGGGATCCAGCGCCCTCTTCTGGCCTCTGAACACACTGCATGCAAGTGGTGCACAGGCAAACATGGAGGCAAAAAAACCCATATACATTGAAATTTTTAAAAGGGGTTTTTAATTAAAACAACAAAACGAAACAAACAAACAAAAAGAATGCAGACTCTTAATCCCAAACCTATTATATCAGAATCTACTATTTTGGGGGGTGAGGCTAGGGGTTGCTAGGGATGGAGCCCAGGGCTTCAAGTACTTTCCCAGTGAGTCATATTCCTCAACCCACAATCTGCATTTACTAGGTTCTTTAGGCAGCTAAAGTGAAAATTCCTGGAGGTGGAATGGCTGGACCACAGCTGGAACATCTTTCAGACTTTAGACCCTTTCTTATAGGAGATGTGTGTCTTCAACTTGACTAGGCACTGTGAAATAATTGTGGCAACTTACTCCCACCAGCAGTGCATAAGCCTTCCTGTGGCTCTCTATCTTCCCATACATGGGCTAGCAAGGCCTGAGCCTCCATGGCTTCCAAGGTAAGATACCAAGAGGCAGACTGGCATAGCTGTAGAGTTGACTCCAACTTGGTTTACCAACACCTGACAGCTCTTGCCAGTCTAACAAAGGTTAAATGGTCTATCATTATGGTTTGTGTTTCCCTACTTACTAATGAGAATGAGAACATACTAATATACTGACTGGTTATTAATTTTTCCTCTTTCCATGAAGAACTTATTAAGTCTTGTTCTTGTATATGGCACTGAAGATTAACAGAGCTCTCTGGGTGCTAAGCAAGCACCTCCACTAATCTGCATACTCAAGCCCCAATCTTGCTTACTTCAAAAACTAGGTACTGATGGCTATACACAATCTGTGTTATTTAAAGAAGTATCTTCATACTACTTTTTTTGTTGTTGTTGTTGTTTTTTTGAGACTGGGTCTCTTTGTAGCCCTGGCTGTCCTAGAACTATGTAGACCAGCCTGACCTTGAACTCATACAGATCTGCCTGCCTCTACCTCCCCAGTGCTGGGATTAAAGGTATATACCACCACACCTGGCTGTTTAGACTACTTAAAATTTTTTAAATTACATTTCTTGTGTGTGTGTGCACATGCTTATGCATGTGTGTCAGAGTGTGTGCAGAGGTCAGAGGTCAACTTGTGAGAGTTGGTTCTCTTCTTCCACCATGAGGCTCTTGGGGACTGAACTAAGGTCCCCAGGTCTGGCAGCAAGTGCCTTTACCCACTAAGCCATCTTTCAGGCCCTATTTATATTACTTTCAATTAGCAATCTTTTATACTTGTATTTTGCTTTTTTATTTTTATTTTTGGAATTTTTGAGACAAAGTCTCTTGAACCCCAGGCTGGCTTCAAATTTACTGTAGCCAAAAGTGACCTTGAACTTCTGGTCATCTGACCTCCACTGACCATCCTGGTTTTACATGATGTTGGGGATAGAGCCCGATGCTTCATTCATGCTGAGCAAGCACTCTACCAACTGAGCTACTGATGGACCAGCCTGACTCTACTTTAATATTAAAATCCATCTTGTTATAAGGTCAAAATAAAACTTGGATATGACCAGGTCTTGACTCATTTTCTAGAATTTGACCTGTTCCATACCTTAGACCTGTAACTTGAATGTTAAAAAAAACCTTTTAATTAAAAAAAAAAAAACAAAAAACCAATACCAGACATTGGGGTAAATGCTGAAAGACCAGAGAGACAAAGGAACGAGTCACCTCTTGTTCAAGACTTCTCAGCCTAAAAAGCCTTCCTCAGCCAAAAGACTTTAGTTCCTGTCTCCTCACACCTTATATACCTTTCTCTGCCCACCCACATCATTTCCTGTCTCAACTTTCCTAGTGCTGGGATTAAAGGTGTGTGACTCTCAAGTGCTGGGATTAAAGGTGTGTGCCACCACTGCCTGGCTCTGTTTCTCTCCTAGACTGAGTCAATCTCATGTAGTCCGGGGGGGTTTGAACTCACAGAGATCCAGACAGATCTCTGCCTCGAATGCTAGGATTAAAGGTATGTGCCACCACTGGCTTCTATGTTTAATCTAGTGGCTTGTCCTGTTCTCTGATCTTCAGGCAAATCTATTAGGGTACACAATATATCACAATACCTAACCTCCACCCTGATAAGATGTTTTGTCAAGTAAGTAGTTTTGAAATTTCAGCCAAGTTCCTATGTAACCCAAATTCCTCTGGAAATCTCCAAACTCTTGAAAACTCCCTGGCATTGCAGTTTTTCTGGGCTATATAAACCCTACTGCCTCCTATGTTTGATGCTATTTACTCAAACCCCCTTTTAGGAAGATAGCTGTGTCTGACGGAAAATAAAGCTTGCATATTCGACCGAAGAATCTGAGTAATGGTCTCTATTCTCATTTAGTGGGATTAACACTATATTCCCAGCACTATTTTGAGTTTTTTGAAATTGTATTTAGGGGATGGAGAAATGGCTCAGTAGTTAAGAGCACTTACTGTTCTCCTAGAGGATCCAGGTTCGATTCCCAGCACCCACATAATGGTTCATAAGCACCTATAGCTCCAGTCTCAAGGGATTCATCACCCTTTTCTGACCTCCTCTGGCACTGCATGCATGTTGTGCAGGCATACATACACTCATACACATAAATTTTAAAAAATAGTTATTTATTTATGGTATATTTATAAGAACATATCTGTATGTTGTAAAATTCAAAGGATAACTTGTGGGAGTTAACTCTCTCTCTCTACTGTTTAGGTACTAGGGACTGAACTCAGGTCTTGAGGGTTAGAAGCAAGCACCTCTACCTGCTGAGCCATCTTGCCACCCCCTGTCTATGTTTTATAAAATGACTGTGGTGAGCCAGGGCTTTGAGCATTCCCTACCACTGCACTACACCCACAGCCTTCCCTCCATGCTAACTGTAGCTCTGGCCAGCACTTTTCCTACATGGCTGTTTATACAGTCTGCCCATCTTCAACAGGACTGAACTCGGGGATATCAGGAGCTGGACTCTTATCTATGTGTCAGCACTCAGACGTACAGACAGACGGAGCTGGGTGTGTTTCTGACCTTCTAATTTGCTGCAACGTTCCTCCAGAGTCAACACTTTCTGCCGATCCTCTTCCCATGAGAGAAGTTGTCTCTGATGCACCGTGACCATATCATTGAGCTCTTTATCTCGGTCTTTCAGTTCTCCAATGAGCAACTGCAGCTCCTTCCGCTGTTTTTCAATAGTGGAATTCTCAACTTCTGACCCGATGTTCTAGACATGGAGGGTGGTTTGAATCAAGATAAACCCAATACCACACATCAGCCACAATGTATCTCCAAACAATTATACTCTTTCACTGCCAACTCTGAATTGTGAAATTGAGTTCTATCCTCGTTTAAGAGCAACACAGCAAGTTATACCACACAGTCTGCCTCTATCATGGTCCATCAGACCACACAGTTCTGAGAGAGTAGGACCATTTCCAAAACCTCTGGCTAACCACAGTACACTCCGCTTCTGCTTCTTCCTGCTTTGCTGTCCATCTTCCTGTTCCAGTCAACAATGCTATTCCCTACTCTGCCCTTCTGTGCCCTGCAGCATGCACACACGCACACACACTCATGCACACACACACAACAAACACACACACACACACACACACACGAACACACACCCCTGTGGCAACCTTTCTGTGTGGTCCTGGAGCTCAAACCCAGAGCATTAATGAGCATGTGATCTAACTGAGTTACAGTCCCAATCTTTGGCCTAGAAATTTTGGAGAAATCAAGGAAAGGTAAACATGAAATAATTGTTTTTAACAATATTATAAATAATTCTTATCAAAGAATGGAAATTTTAATCTGTAAGAAAACAGCCAGGCTCTGGTGGCACATACCTTTGATCCTTGCACTTGGGAGGCAGAGGCCGGTGAATTCGAGGCCAGCCTGATCTACATAGTGAGTTCAAGGACAGCCAGGGCTACACAGAGAAACCCTGTGGAGGGTGGGGTGGAGAAAATTTAAGCTGGATATGGTGGTACAAGTCTTTAGTCCCAGCACTTCAAAGGTAATGGTAGGTGGATCTCTATGATTTCAAGGCCAGCCTGGTCTACACATCAAGTCCCAGAACAGCCAGGACTACTAGTGAGATATTATGGCAACAATAACAAAAATAATAAAAGAAAGACAATAATTAAAACCTACTATTAACAGACACATTATTGAAATGCACTCAATCTATCAAGGGCAATTTAATATTGTTGCTTGTCCAAACTCAAAATATATAGTTAAAAACAAGGGCAGAAAGGATCCAGAGGTCACAGGTTTGATTCTTAGCACCCACACAGAAACTCAAAACTGTCTGTACCTCCAGTTCTGGGGATCTGATGCCCTCTTCTGGCCTCCCCAGGCACCAGGCATGCATGTGGTGTACAGATATACATGCAGACAAAACATCCAAACGTATAAAAAACAAATAAATCTTAAAAGGAGTGGGATGGTTCAGCAGAGTGTTTTGCTGCATGTTTATCTGTGTACCACTTCTAAGCTCCGTGCCTGTGGAGGTCAGAAGTGGATATCAGGTCTGCAGGAAATGAAATGACAGACATTTGTGAGCTACCAGATAGGCACTGGGAATCAAACCTAGGTCTTTTGGAAGAGCAGCCAGTGCTCTTGACCAACTGTTGAAACATCTCTCCAGTTCCCACAGCTTTTTAAGAAAATACCTTTGGAGATGTAGTCTCACTAAATTGCCCTCCCCTTAGGCTCTGTGGCCTTGAACTTTCCAGCTTCCAAAGTATCTGAGATTACAGGCCTGTGGCTTTATAAGTGCTTCGAATACAGTAATCTCTCAACATTAGCTGTTATTATTATTATTAATTACAATTAGATAGGGTCTTGTTATGCAGCCCTGGCTGGCCTTGAACTCACAGGAATCAGTATGCCTTTATTTCCCAAGTACTTTCTGGGACTAAAGGTGTGCACCACCCACACCTGGCCCAATTTATGTTTGTGTGTTTGGGGGGAGGAGAGGTGTCAGAGGACAACTTTCAGAGGTTGGTTCTCTCCTACCATTTGAGTTCAGGGATCAAACACAATTCATCAGGCCAGGTTTAACGAACCTTTACCCACTGAGCTACTACTATTAAATTGTACTGTAAACCAAATGGTGCCGAATTACGTTCTGTTTTTGTGTGTGAAAAGCGGGACTGGAACTCGCCTCACGCACTCCTGGCAACTCTGCCACTAAGCTAAGCCTAGCCCTAAGAGTTGTATCTTAAAGACAGTTAATTAAAGCTGGGACACGGTGGCTCACACCTAGGTTCTCAGGACTCCGGGGGCAGAGGCGGCGAGAGTGACGCCAGCCTAGCCTACACGGGGTGTGAAGGGCAGGGCAAGTTCATCGGAGACTCGCGTATATGACCACCGCCTTTTGAAAAGGACTTACAAATAATCATGATTTGCACTTACTAGTAACTAAGCACACACACACACCCCCACACGAAAGAACTTGGAATTCCAAGTCACAATACTTGAATTCCAGTCTACAGGAGTGGCAGGCAGGGGCACGGAGCTCGGCGGAGGAAACGGGGCGAGGAGCCAAGCATACAGCGTGCTCGCCTCGCCCTGTGCGGATGCATAAATGCAAACCTCGGGCCAATTCACTTTCAGGACCGTCCAAGTCAGGTTGTGAGACGGTCCGTCCCCTCGCCGGGCTACTGTGAAGTAGGCGAGGGAGGGCAAGGTCCCCGCCAACGTTCAACAGCAATGCCCGGTGCTCGCGCGTCGTCGTCGTCGTCGTCGCCGTCGTCAGCTCAGTCCCCGGTTTTGTCGGGCTGAGCAAACGGCCGCTCCGGCCCCGCTCTGCACCGCCTCCCGGGGCAGCGGCGCTCACCTGGCGCCGGGAGAAGAAGGTCGCCGAAGGGATCATGGGTGAGGCCCCCGTCCCCTGAGAGAGTCGGTGCCACCAGCGCGTCACCCCAGA
>CABHPH010162459.1:36968-47605 GCA_902168325.1 Peromyscus nudipes | reverse complement strand
TGCAGTGAGGTGGAGCTGGCCCTGCAGGAACCCAGATGCCATGGAGGACAGACAGATGTTAGGGATGGAGCGGGAGCTAGAGAGCCGGGTAACAGGGGCTCTGCACTTAGAAGAACCTGGGCCAGGCACGCTTCCTTTTTGTCCGTTTTTTCCTCTGCCCTCCAGATGTGCTGGTCTGGACCAATGACCAGGTGGTTCACTGGGTCCAGTCTATTGGGTTAAGGGACTATGCAGGAAACCTACATGAGAGCGGTGTGCATGGTGCTCTGCTGGCCCTGGATGAGAACTTCGACCACAACACCCTGGCCTTGGTTCTTCAAATCCCCACACAGAACACCCAGGTAGTCCTTCAGTCAGCCAGCACCCTCCTAACCCCCCAGCTCCCCCTCTTCGCCCCCCCCTCCACTGTGGGTGAGTGTGTGTGTGTGTGTGTGTGTGCGCGTTTATGTGTGTGATCTGTCCCAAGAGGGTGCAGTGTCCTCAGACCTCTGAGTGGTCCCTGTATGTCACCAAAGCTCCTGGTCAATGTGTGTCTTTCACATGCAGGTTTTTTCTTGTCACCACAGGGTGTGGGTCACTCAAGCTCTTCCCAAGTGTCTTTCACAGCTGAGGCTTGGTACTTTCCTTTTCCTTAAGTTGCTTCTCTGACCCAACTTTGCGTAGGGAAGAACAGACCCTGGGCCTCACCAGGACCATATGTATCTCTTTTGTCTGCCACCCTGGGGATCTGCTCCCGGGCCCCTAGGCTTCAGCAGACTAAATATACCAGTGGGCAGAGCCCAGAGATGCTCTGTACCAGGGTTTGTCTTCCTGTCAGCAGCTCAAAAGATTAGACATCTCCTTCAGTTACATTTCATATTTATTATCACAACAGTTATCTAGGAATACATCTAAATTCGCTTGACCCTATTTATATTTTTGGCCCTTCCAACTTCCTGTGGGTAATGGATTCTAGATGCACTCACGGTACTTCCTGGTTTTAGTTGTCCTAAATACGCTTCTGCCAGGCTCCCCTGGGGAGAGATCTGCCTCTTTCTTACAGGTTAGCTTGATGAGGATGTTTGTATTTGACCACTTGTCCCCTTTTGTAAGAACTGTGAATTTCATAAACTCTGATTATATTGCCTCTGGGCCCAAGCCTTTGTCTCTCCAGACAGAATGGTCTTAATTCTTTTAGCCTTCCCTTGTGTAGACTAGCGCTGCCCCTGATCGTTTTAGCTGCCCTTGTCTGAACTGTTCACAGCTGTCAAATTGCTTTTGAAATTCAGTCACTAGCTGTGCGGGCTATTCTGGGAGCAGACACTTCAGCTTGAGGGAGGGTGGGGCTGTGTTGTCTCTTGGTTCTGGACAGCGTGTTGGCCTTGGGGGCAGTGGCAGCATCCAGGGCCAATGTGTGTGTAGACCCTCTGCCATGATCCCTACTGACCAGTCAAAACACAGAGCATGGAGCCTTTCTTTTCGAGTACAAGTTTGGATTTTCTCCAGATGCAGTTTCTCTATTTGTCCACCTCTAACTTCATCTGCAGGTTTCCTGCCTGCTCAGGGCTCTGCAGTTGACCATACCCTTTTAACCTCTCACTACCCAGGAGATATGTGAAATGTTACAACATTTTCCTTTCTGATCATCTGTAAGATAGAATGCTCCCACTCTGACAAACGCTATCCTGCTAGAACTCTGTGCCTGATATCCCGACCCTCCAGAAATGGCTTTCTCTTTCCCACTTCCTGTCTCAGGATGCGGATTTCCTCTTTTCTTCTCTTCTGCTTCTCCCCCTCCTCCACCACCTTCTTCTTCTCTTTCTTTCTCCTCTTTTCTTTCCTACCGTCCTTCCTTCCTTCTTTCTTTCTTCCTTTCTCCTCCTCCTCCTCCTTCCTTTTCCTCCTCCTTCTCTTTTTCTTTTTTTCTTTATTTTTTGAGACAGGGTTTCTCTGTGTAGCCCTAGCTGTTCTGGAACTGGCTCTATAGACTAGCCTCAAACTCAGAGATCCATCTGCCTCTGCCTCCTAGGATTCAAGGCATCCACTATCACCACCTGGCATTTTCTTGACCTATTTATCTGACTCAGTATGGGAATCCTTTATGGACAATGGTTGAAAATACCTGGTGACAGGAAGTTTTGAAAACCTCCCCGTTTCTTTTTTCCTTTTTTTTTATTTTTTATTTTATGTGTATGTGTGCCTGCATGTATGTATGTATACCATATGCATGCAGGTGTTGCAGAGACCAGAAGAGTGCTTCTGGTTCCCTGGCACTGGAGTTACAGGCAGTTGTCAGCCACCTGATATAGGTACCGGGAACTGAACCTGGGTCCTCGGCAAGAGCAGCAAGTGCTCTTAACTTCTGAGCCACCTCTCCACCCACTCTGGTAGTTTGTTTCCTTAATGAGTTCATTTGGAAGAGGTCTAGAGAAGTGTGTGTGTGACCCACAGCTCAGGGCCCTCACTGTCCACGACTGAGAGTTCTCTGAGTTTGTCATGTACACCCTGTCAGATGAGTTGCTCATTTCGCTTCCTCCTGCCCTCACCAAAGGGTAGTCAGCCATGGTTTTCCCTTTAGAGACAAAATATGGGCTTTAAAAAGAATGATTTTTATTTATTCACAGAGGATTGAGTATACTTGTACAATCCGTTTTGATCATCTCTGTCTACTGTTACCTCCCTCCAATTCCCACCAACGCCTCCATTCCATCTCCCTCCCAACTTCATGTCCTCTTTCTTTTTGTCTGTGTGTCCAGTTAGTGAAACTAGTTTTTCCAGTAGATAAAGCCTGTCTATTCATGCACTCTGTACTCCTATTTTTAAAATGACATTTACCTTTAATGTATCCCATGTGAAAGAATCCCAAGGTTAACAGTTGGCTTGTAGCAGGACACTCTTAGTGATTTGCTTGAAGTAGTAGCCTCAGGAAGGCGTGTGAGGTTTCTAATAGGCCAAGTGCACTAACCCCTGCCTCCCATCTCTGCTCTCAGGCTCTAGGAAACAGTTGAAAGATACCATGGGGGGGGGGGGGATGAGATGACTCAGTGGATAAAAGAGCTTGTCACCAAGTCTGATGACCTGAGTTTGATCCCTGGGACCTGCATGGTGAAAAGAGAGAAACAATTCTTGAAAGTTCTTTTCTAACCTCCACAGTGCATAGTAGCAAACACACACACACACACACACACACACACACACACACACGCACACACTAATAAAAACTGAATTAATGTAAATTTTAAAAGAGAAAGATCCCATAAATATTGTTAACTAGAGCCCCTCTTTCTTCCTCTTACTGTGTGGGTTTCAGGCCCGTCAAGTGATGGAGAGAGAGTTCAACAACCTGTTGGCCTTGGGCACAGACAGGAAGTTGGATGACGTGAGTACCTGGATATGAATTTAGAGCCTTGGTCATTGCTGGTTGGTTGGATTGGGGTTCATGAGATCTCCTACCCCAGGGCTGAGGAGTGGTGGCTGGCCCAAGGGAGGAGAGCCAGCAGGGATGGGGAATGGTAAGGGGTGGGGAGGCATGTTGTTGGGCATCAGTAGGCTGTGAGGAAGTCTCTGTGAAAAATCATTTCTGGTATAAAAACCAAAAGCCGGTGTTAAACTTCTAGCACCTTCCACCTCAAGGCGCAGCCTTCTCAACCATGCAGGGTCAAAGGTCTTCCCCAGAGGCCATATCTTTGGGGTGTCTCAGGTCCTGCTATGTCTCTCCCTGCTTGGTGAGATTGCAGCCTGCCCTTCAGTTGTGTGGTATTTGAAGACAGATGCTCTGCTGAGGTGCCCAGTGACAGCTCTGCTCTCTGCTCCTCTCTGCGAAACAAAACCTCAGGCTTTTGTCACCCCAGATTGCTGTAGCTTCACTCTTCCGTTTACATCCAAGCCATCTTTCCAGCCCTTCTGGTCTGCAGCTGCTGACCTTTGACCTTCATTCCATCAGGCCTTCTTCCCTTTGGGTTCAGGGAAGACTCTGATGCCAGCACTTTCTCCTCCTCCTCTCGACCTGTTTCCCATCACCAACCTTCCACGACCTTGCCAGTCAGTCTGCCCTACCTGATCATGCTTTGAGCATGTTAAAAAAGAGCCCAGGACCGATGAGATGGCATAGCAGGGAAAAGCTCTTGCTGTACAAGCCAGATGGCCTGGGTTTGATCTCTGGAACCTATAGAGAGGTAGAAAGAGATATCCAACTCTACAGTGTTGTCCTCCAGGTTCCACAGATGTACCGTGGCAGGTGTACCCCCCACTCATGTTTATTTTTAGGTTCTCCATCTCCAGACCTTGCTAAATTAAGGAAGGCGACTCCAGCTATCCATTCATTTAACAGTTACTGAGGCAGACAGCATTCTCAGACACCACTCAGGATCAGGGAATACATTCTTTGGGACAACAAAAAGAATCATGCATTTTGCTCCACGGAGCCTAGAGCGTGACAGAGAGAAAGGAGAAGACAGAAGGAGTAGAAAATGCAGGGATTGGGGGAGCAAGGGAAGGGGATGAGGGAAGAAATAGCAACGAAACAATCCTGTAAATGCATGTAAAATGCTTCGGGGACAGGCCTTACGGCAGAGCTTTAGAAGCGATTAGGGCATGTGTCACTCCAAGGGCACAATTACAAATCCCAAGGGGCTAGAAATGGGAGGAGTCATTTAGGTAAAATCAGGGGTCAGTGGCCCTGTTCCTGCTCACTCTACCCATATTGAGGGGTCTGTACAGTTCTGAAAACACCAAGGTGGAAGATGAGGCTTGGCTACAAGGCACTAAACCGTGACTCTGAAGGGTGGGATGGGTGGCCTATATCGGTCCTTTGGAGGAGCATGTCTCTGGTCGACTGTCTGACCCATCGTTGTGTGTTCTGGTCCCATTGGAGTAGGTAGCCCGAGAAATAGGTGAGGCAGATGTTGGAATTCCCGTTTGACAGATAAGAAAACTGAAGCCCAGAGAGGTCATGTCACTAGTAATTCAGCTGAACCAAGAGTGGCAACCTGGAAGTCATGATCCCTGGCTGTGTTTTTCTGTCAACCTGGGTAGTATCTTTATTGAGGCCTGAGGAGGACAGGAGAGCAGTGCTGGGGCTGACCAGACTTCCCACAGGGAGCCTGAAAAGAGAAATATTTTGAAAAAGCAGTGGGCTCTCCCAGCTCAGTTTGGGAAGGTTGGGGGAGGGGGGAGTAGAGCAATGGAGTTGATTGTTGGACCAGACCTGATGGGGGGGACCTCCTTCTGGATCTTGTGTGAGAGGCCACTTGTAGTCATCCCCTGTAGCCCCCATTCATCTTACAGGAGAAAACACGGAGAGCTAGAGAGGGAAGTAATACCCCTCAGAGCTTCAGGGCCTGGGGCGGCAACTCCAATATGCCCCTTGGTGCAGGGGGAAGAGAAGGTGTTCCGTCGAGCACCCTCCTGGAGGAAACGCTTCCGGCCCCGGGATCACCACAGTGGTGGCATGCTGGGCACCTCGGCAGAGACCCTCCCGGTGGGCTTCCGTGTGTCCACGCTGGGCCCGCTGCAGCCCCCACCCGCCCCGCCCAAGAAGATCATGCCGGAAGGTGAGTGCGGGGCTGGCCGCGGGCTCCCTCCCCGCACCCTGGGGCCGAGCGGGCTGGAGAGGGGCGAGGCCGAGGCTGCGCTGCACTAACGCTGCGGTGGGGCGCGCACTAACCCGCGCTCTGTGTGTTCTCCCGCCGCTGCCGACTCCTGCCAGCCGGGACGGCGGGGGCGCAGAGACTGGAGCCCTCCACGGTCCGGACCTACTCCTGCTGACCCCCCACCCTCCCGCCCCGGGTCTGACGGGGGTGCGCCCCCGGCTCGGGGTAAGTGGGCCTGGCTGTGGCTGCGCTCGTCCGCCTTGCCTCCGCCCCGGCCCGCCCTGCCGCCGCACCCTCGCTGCAGCACCGCCCGGCTTGCCCTTCCCCGCTTCGCTTCGTGCTTGGCCGCATGCCGCTCCTACCTGCTGCCCGCCCCCAAGGACCACCTCCACTTACAGATCCCGTCTCTCTCTTCTCTCTTAGCTCACTCCCACTATCTCTACGGACACATGCTCTCCGCCTTCCGGGACTAGCCGCGGCCCCCAGGGTGGGTGTCCTGGTTTCGCAGGCTCAGCCGGCCCTGATCCCTCCTGCTTGTTCCCTTTCTCCCTTGGCTCCCAGTCTCTCTGTGACTTTCCAGTTGCCCGGGATCTCAGAATATGCTCATCCACTCCTTTGGCATCCCACTATCCGAGTCCTACTTCGTGCCCCTTTTGTAAGTCTCTGGTGGATGTGGCCAAGGTCTCCTGTGTGTGGCGGCACCCAGGTTGTTGGTGCTTGGGATTCTGTGGGAGGCACAGAAAGGCAGCACTGAGTGAGTGTGTTACCACTTACTTAGGGGTTCATCAGGCTCACGATCCCAGACCAAGGACTGAGATGGCCCTTCCAATAAAAGGCCATTTCGGACTCCGTCCTGCTTGGACTAATTGGCCTTTGGTCCCCTCCACTCTGGCTGTACCGGATGGTCTGAGTGGTTTTGGTATCCCTTTTCACAGTATCACCCCCTCTTCCCCAAACCCCGTCACCAGTGTCTGTAGCTCCTGCCTCCAAGTCTTGCTTGGGGGCGATGAGGGGTAGAATACCCGAGCCCCTCCAGGGCAAGCCAGGAAGGGGAACTGAGGAAGACTAAGGTAGAAACTCTGAGCCCAAGCTGATGAAGCGTCCCAAATATGTGGGAGAAACTGACCCGAGCTTTGGGCCAAGGGTGAGGGCAAGGCAAAGTCTTCAGCTCCTTGCTCAGTAGGAGGTGCAGTCAGGTAAACTAGGAGAGGGGATGGTGGCCTTACTACCTAAGCGCAAAGGGCACTGGGAACGCTCCAGCCCCAGCCACAAGCAGAGCTGCTACCGGACTGAATGGATCAGATTGTGAACTGTTGACTCTGCTCTGAAAGGGAGGGGGGGGGGTTTCCCTTTAGTGAATGGTCCAGGATATCTAATGTGGCTGGAGGCAGTCTCCCTTTCGTGTCCTTATGCCGCCCAGTCCTCCTTTAGGATTCTTTTGGGGTCGGCTATCTATTCAAGAAATTCTTGATCTCCTCCCTCTCCACGATTTTAGATGCTTTTCTTGCAGCATGGTGGGGCAGGACAGATTTATGAGGAATGTCAATCACCTCCTCTTCCAGACCCATTCCTTAGCCTTAGGAAAGCTCAGGGTCTCATATCAGGGTGGGTCCATAGAACCTGATACTTAATGGAAGAGGAAAGGAAGTACCTGGATGGTGTTTGTTGGAGAAGGCAGTACAGTGCCATCCCGTAGGTGAGTGGAGTAGCTGGCTTGCCATCTCATCCATCCACTGGGATCCTGAACAGGGGCTAGGCTAGCAGGTGGAGAAACGAGCCAGAACTCCCTGTCTGAAAAGGGCTTAGAGCTTTGTGCTGTTGCCCAGCAGAGGAAAGCTTCACTAACGGGGTGACTGAATGGGCTCACCTGGGCTGGGGCAGGTGACTACCCGTTCTCGATCCCATTGTTCCTGCTTGCCTACCAGTCAGGCTGCTGGGAATGGAGATGGGGAACAGTTGAGTAGAACATGGATTGGGTAGAGAGAAAGAAAACCCAACCCTGAGCTCTGGAGTTACAGGGAAGTACCAGCATCCTAAAATGGAAGGAGTTGAGCTGGAAAACATCACCTGACTCCTTCTAAAGACTCTCTGTGGACTAGCTACGTGGGGGCGTCAGCCCTGCCCCTTCTCTACCATGTGACCCTATCATGATTTTCGATGTCAGAGGTAGCAGCTGGGGAGCCAGGTGCATTCAGGGCCAGCAGGGTGGATGGAACAGGGGATCCGCATGCAGTGATGGAAGGCTGCTGTCATGGTGTACCCCCTTGCCTCATAGTCAATATATATGTATGTATATTTTTTTTTCTGGAGAGTCACCAGTGACCCGAGCTCTCCTTGCCAGCCTCCTGTGTCTCACCAGGTCCCTTCTCAGTACTGTATTGGCTCAGTGCTTCAGGAGTGTGTGTGGGAGTGTGCGTGGGTGTGTGTGTGGGTATGAGTGGGTGTGTACGTACCAATAAACAACCTGGTTTTAAGACAATGTACAAATGGCCTCCGTTTCTTTATTAAGCACTAAGTTCACCTGATGTGTCCAGCTCCCTTTGCAGACCTTAGGTGGCTGTGTTCTGGGATGGAAGTATCAGAGTTTTGAACACCCAGGCAATACCCCTCTGTTTATCACCCACTCTCGGGGTTGACGGGAAAGTTAGTGTTGGGTGGCGTGTACCAAGGGTTTATAGAACAAGGTGAAGGGGTGAGAAGCCTGCTATCAGGCTGGTCGGTTTTCTCTTTCATCTTTATTCATCTGTCCAGGCTTCCTCCACTTGGGTCCGTTCCCACCGAGCCTGGAGTCTCTGCTGCTGCCCAGCTTCCTCTGTACATCTCTGCATTCCAGGAGCTGTCTTAGTTACTTTTTGATTGCTGTGATAAGATACCATGACCAAGGCAATTTATGAAAAAAAAAATCATTCAGTTGGGGGCTTGCTTACAGCTTCAGAGGGTTAGAGTCCATGACTGTCATGGCGGGGAGTGCGGAAGCAGGCAGGCAGGCAGGCACGACACTGGAGAAGTAGCTGAGGGGTGGAGAGACAGCTAACTGGGTGGCATGGGCTTTTAAAGCCTCGAAGCCTGCCTGCCCTCTTTGACACACCTCCTCCAATAAGGCCATTATTCCTAATCCTTCTCAAACAGTTCCACCAGCTGGGGACCAAGCATTCAAATATCTGAGACTATGGGGGGGGCCATTCTTTTTTTTTTTTTTTTTAGACATGTTTCTCTGTGTAACAGCCCTGGCTCTCCTGAAACTCACTCTGCTCTGTAGAGCAGTCTGGCCTCAAACTCACAGAAATCCGCCTGCCTCTGCCTGGGATTAAAGGAGTGTGCTGCCTCCACCACCACCACCACCACTGGGCTGGGGCCATTCTCATTTAAACCACCACAGGGGGTCTCCACTACTGTAGTTCAGGGTCCAGTCCCTCCAAGTGGCCTGAAGAAGCTATTCATGACTGGAATCCCTGGCCCTCTCCTCTTCCCCCCAGTTTGAGACTGCCTAATCAGAAATGTCGTGTCGGCCAGCGCCTCCTCCAGAAGACAGCTCAGTGCTCTTGTCCTCACCTCTGAAGCTTTGGCCCTTCAACTCCTTTCCAAGTCTCTCATGGGAGGCAATGGCTGGCGCTGCGGCAGAGCTAGGCAGCCGCCATCCTTCAGCTCCATGCCCACTCTACACATGTACATGTGCACATGTTGTCTCCGTGACTGTCTACGGCCCTGGGCTGTGACAGCGCTCCTTGGGTCAGTCTCTTTGATCCCTACATTGAATGAGTGAATCGACTGACCTCATCTTGGGGAATGGCTGAGAGGATTATTATTAATAAACGCTGACAAATCCCTGAGTACTACTGTGTGCCAGACCCTTGCCTGTTCCTGCCGCTATTGCAAAATAACCTTTACACGGGTCATTTTTAATCAACAGGAATGTGTTTCTCACAGTATTGGAGTTTGAGAAGTCTGAGGGCAAGCCACTGGCAGAGTTAATCTCCGATGAGGGCCCAGTCTTCAGAAATGGTACTTCGTCAAGGTGTTCTCACGTGCTAGAAAAGGTTGAAGGGTAACAAGGACAAACAGGCTGTCGGGCCTCTACATAAGGGCACTAACACCATTCATGAGGGCCTTGTGTCCTAATCACCTTCAAAAGACCTATCTGTTAATAATATTGCATTAGGGATTAGGTATTTTAAAGAGTGAAACAAATTTTTTTTTTTTTTAAATCTAAGTGTGAATGTGCACATGTGTGTGTGGGTGCCGGTGGAGGCCAGAAGACACATGGGTCCCTTGGAGCTGGAGGTACAACATTTGTGAGCTGCATGAGGCAGGTGCTGGGGTCCAAGCTTGGGTCTTTGTGACAGAGCAGCAAGCCATCCTAACCGCTGAGCCATTTATCCAGCCCCAAACATGAGCTGAATATGAATTTTGAAGAAACCCAAATATCCAAATTATAACTTGTAGTAGGCAGATTAACTTGTAGTAATCAAATTAATTAGTTGATTAATCTAATCCTCACAAGCCAGCAGTGTGGCATCATTGTCATCTTATGTAACAGGAAATTGTCAGGCTAAGATCACACACCTTGGGAAAGACATGGGTTTCAAGCCTACCTCTGAGTCCAGTGTGCTGTCCATAACTGTAATCGGTTTGGTAAATTCCTGACCGAGCGCCCGGAGTGCTCGACAGCTTAACTGCTACTTCTAGGAGAGAACATCATGATTTCTCCAGCCATCCTAATTGTCTTTCCCACATACCTTTGTTTGTAACCACCCAAGTGGCCCTTGGCATCTGTGAATCATCCTGGGGTCATCAGTCCACTCATCTGAGTGATGAACCATGTGGCGTGACACATACTGCATTCTTGTGTCCCTTCCATAGCCATTGGTGCCCCAAACACCGATGAGACAGGAATGACAGAGTCCATGGGCACAGGTGACAGGAAGAGAACCAGATACTAACTCAGGCAGAGCCCAGGCAAGGCGAAGAGAGGTGAGATGGGTCTGCAAGCCTCTCAGTGCCCCCACCGCTCATGGTCAAGGGAGGAACTGATGAGCTGTAGTAGCTGACTACAGGAGAGAGGTCTGA